>VDFB02270651.1:470747934-470779421 GCA_007258455.2 Sequoia sempervirens
AATGTTATTTTGATGAAGGATTCTTTGAGAGTCTCCACCAATTTCTTGTATGGAGTGAGCTTGTCATCCTTGGTATGATATTCATTATTGACTTGATTTATGATCAACTGAGAGTCTCCATACACTTTGAGAGCTATGATGTTCCATTGCACTGCTATCTTGAGACCTATAGTCAAAGCCTCGTATTCCACGATGTTGTTGGTGGAAGGAAATGCCAGTTTGTATGACCTTGGTATGCAATCCTCTTATGGGGTAATGAAGAAGACACCAAATCCTGATCCGTGCTGTGTGTATGAGCCATTGAAGTATAGTTTCTAGTGGTCAGCTATGTTGAGGTTAAAAATGGATTCATTTGGAAACTCTGAGACAAAAGGATTCTCAGAATAAATAGGTGCTTCTGCTAGTTGATCTGCAATAACTTGTCCCTTAATTGCTTTCCGCTCTACATACTCGATGTCATACTCTGACAATATCATCACCCATTTTTCCATTCTTCCTGTGAGCATTTCCTTTGATAGTAGATACTTGAGGGGGTCAATTTTGGTGATGAGCTTTATCTTGTGTGCCAACATGTAATGTCTGAATTTTTGTGATGCAAACACTACTGCGAGACATGCTTTCTCGATGAATGAATAGTTTAGCTCATGACCAACCATTGTCTTGCTGATGTAATAAATAGCCCTTTCCATTCTGTTTTCGTCATGCTGAGCTAGGAGAGCTCCAAGGGCTGCTGCTGTTGCTGACACGTATAGAATCAATGGCTTTCTTGGGATGGGTGGCATTAAGACTGGTGGTGTCAATAGGTATTCCTTGATTTTGTTGAATGCCTCTTCACATTTTGTATCCCATTTGTACCCTACCCCCTTGTGGAGTAGGTGAGAATATGGGTTTTGCTTGTCTGCCAGTTGTGCTATGAATCGTCAGATGGATTGAAGTCTTCCTTGGAGGCCTCTCAATTGTTTTAATGTTTTCGGTGCCTCCATTTCGAGGATTGCTTTTACTTTTGCTAGATCCACCTCGATACCCCTCATGGACACTATATATCCTAGCAATTTTCCCAATTGTACACCGAAGACGCACTTCTTTGGGTTTAGTCTGACTTTGTACTCTTCCAGCCTGTCAAAAATAACACTTAGGGTTGCTATGTGATCTTTTCTCTTTCTGGATTTGGCTAGAATGTCGTTGACATATTCTTCAACTGTCTTATGGATCATGTCATGGAATATCAATGTCATGGCCCTTTGATATGTTGCTCCTACATTCTTTAGGCCGAATGGCATCATGTTCCAATAGTAAGTCCCCCATGGACAAGTGAAGGCTGTCTTATGTTGATCCTCTTTAGCTATCATGATTTGATTGTATCCCAAAAATCCATCCATTAGTGACAACATCTCATGTCCCACTGTCATGTCTACTATCATGTCGATGTTGGGAAGCTGGAAGTCATCTTTTGGACATGCCTTGTTCAAATCTCTGAAGTCTGTGTAGATTCTGATGGCTCCGTTAGGCTTTGAGATAGGGACCAAATTTGACACCCATTCTGGATAATCTATTGGTCGGATGAATCATGCGTCCAATAGCTTTTTTAGCTCTATTTTGACTAACAGAGCGATTTGAGGATGTATTTTTCGAAGCTTTTGTTTGACCGGCTTTGCTTCTGGATACACTGCTAAGTGATGAACCACAGTCTTTGGATCAAGTCTTGGCATGTCAGTATAACTCCATGCGAAGTTTATTTGTCTTTCCTTTAGGAATGCCGCTAGGAGTTCTTGCTCTTTTGAAAGTAGTGATTTTGCATAGAATGTAATATGAGGGGTCTCCTTTGTTCCTAGGTTGACCGGATTGCATTTTTCTGCCAAGACTGTAGACTTTTCTTGATGAATAGCTCTTAAAGGAAGATTGAATCCCCCATCCTCAGCTGCCTTAGAAAGGTTTTCACCATTGGATACATCCTTTCTTTTTACTTTTTTCTTGTCAGAGAGTGCCACAGTGTGGTTTTCACTCAAGGACTTAGATATGATTCTTAGTTTCTCACTTTTGCGACTGAAGGATTCAATTGTTTCCCCATAATAGGCATGTGTTTCCAACTCTATTATGAACCGTACCTTATGATCTCTGCCTAGAATGTTATCCCGTAGTCCCATGAAATCTAAGAGCGCCTCATCGTTTTCAAATGTATCAAGAACTGGTGGTCCTCGTTGGTCATAGTCGATGAGTTGGGGATATACTAAGTGGATCTCATGATTTTTTTGGTCTGGTTTGAAGGATAGGGTACTAATCATACACAGGGTGGTGTCCTCAAATAACCTAGGTAGATTGGTCGTGGTATCCTCATCATCGCTACTATTATAGATCTCAGTTATAAAGTTATGTATGTCTCTACCTATGGATATTGGTGAGTGTACTTCTGCTGCTATTGGCTAAGGAGAAATATTAACTATTCTAATCGGAGGACTTTGGCCACGTATGGTTATACTCGGAGGGGTACATCCAAGGCCAAGATTTGTTATGGGTCACGTCTCTGGCATGATAGGTATTATGAGCCCATTTTCATTTTGTCCTAGTCTTTGATTTTTGTTGTAGCCCATTGCAAGCATCATTTGTAGACCCTTGCTTCGGTCATCCATTGGTAAATTAGTTGCTTGTATTTTATCTTGATATAGCATGTGTGATGGATCTGCTTCAATAACCTCCTGGCCAAGGTCTCCCCATCTTGTGAATTCAGGATAGTCTTTAGGAGATGTTTGTGATGTGGAAGCTTGGTTTTCTTGTGGACATCCCCATGATCTAGGAGATTGTGGTAACTTTCCTACCACAAAAGCATTGTTAGGGAGCTTATAGCTTCCACAACCGTCATCCTGGATGATGAGCTTGATGTTGGAGATGGTGGGAATGGTGGGAGTGGCAGGTGTCTCTGTCACAGAAGTGGACGTGAGAGTGGCGACGTCGATGTATGGTGTGGATGGGCCCTCATCATTTTTTGGTACTTGGGGGATTTTGTAATACTTTGCTTCAAGATTTTTGCAATATGAGAAAGGTTCAGGATCTCCATGGATGGTAACCTCTTGTCTGTCATGTGTAAATTTCACACATTGGTGGAAGGTTGATGCTACGGATTTCATTGCAAGGATCCATGGGTGTCCTAGGAGGATGTTATACGGCAAGTCAAGGTCCAAGACTTGACAAGTGGTTTCCATGATGGTGGGCCCTACTTGAATAGGGAGTTTGATTGTGCCCTGAGACAGTCTTTCTTGGTCATCATATGCTCTTATAGTGATACCCTTCCCTTTGTCGATAGAATCTTCTGGTATTTTCAACTGCTTGATGAGGTTGAGAGAATAGATATTCAATCCCGCACCTCCATCCACCAAGACCCTATTGATTTTTCTCTTATGTACTATGGCTTCCAAGTGAAGTACACGGTTGTGAGATGGTTGGCCGGGGAAATATTGGTTAGAAAATGTAAGAAGATTAGGCGTAATGATATTTTCGACCATAGCTTGGAATTGTTCCGCATCAAGGTCTACGGGGACAGTGGATGAGGCCAACACTTCTTCAAGGATTTTCCTATGGGCAGATGATATTTTTAGTAGCTCCATGATAGAGATTTGCATTGGAATTCTCTTGAGTTGATCTAGGACATTGTAGCCATTAGGAATGGATCTAGATGTAGGGGTTTTGTTTGGCTGGGATGATCCTGCAATGGTTACTTTACCGCCTCTTGTGATGACTCCACAATTGGCATGGGCGCCTTTGATGGTGATGACCATGTAGTTTTCATCTAGGGATGCTACAAATGTTTCATACACATGACTTACGTTTGAGTGGGTGCCTTTCCCTTTATCATTTTTGTTCCCTTTATTACCATGATTTGGCATCGGATTTGTGTATATCTTAAGATCCTAATTTCCTATAGGTTGTTCCACGTTTATGATTTTTTTATCGATGAGATCTTGAATGATGTTTTTTAGTCTCATGCAGCTGTTTGTGGTATGGCCTTTGATTTTATGAGACTCACAAAGTTGATTCTCATTGTACCAAGGAGGTTTGACATCCGGTTCTTGGTAATTCTCAAATGTAGGTGCTTTGATGAGTTTTTCATCTATTAGCTTTTTCATGATGTCTTCAAGTGGTTCCCCCAAAGTGGTGTATTTTCGCTTGGGATAACTCTTGCATTGGGGTGGTCCTCTTTGGTCATTAAGATTATTGATTGTTGGATTGGTGTTTGGTTGGTGTGTCGTGTGATGATTGTTGTGGTGTTGGATTTGGATTTTTGGTGTGGGTGTATGTTGGCGAGGAGCACTAATGACCACCTTTAAGGCCGATGACACCATCATTAGTAACGCTTTTGTTCCTTGCCCACGCATGGTGGTTTATCATTGTAATTGGATGGTGGGTGGTTGTTTTGTTGTTTGGGGTATGATATTGATTCTGCGGGTTGAGTCATGAGGGCTCTTTCGATGCCGAGGGCCTTGGGAATCAATTTATCATATGTGGTGATGCCCTGAACCTTAAGATGAAATTCCAAGCAGCCTTCAAGGTTGGCTATGATGGTGAAAACTTGTTCTTCTTGCATGGTCCACTTGCTTTGATTGGCCTTGGATCGCCATCATTTTAGAAATGAGGCAAATGACTCACCCTTTCCTTGTTTCAGAGGTGAGAGTTCTTCTAGACTAACATCCATTGCAATGTTGCATGAAGTTCTTAATGAATGCCTATAATTTTCTTTGAAATGTTCTCTAATGTCAAGGTGTTTGTAGAGAACCATTCCATAGCATGGCTACACCGGCCAAAAATCCTATAGGGAATAGCCAGATCGTGATAAGTATCTGCCATATGCTTAATTTCCATGCAATGAACCCGAAATTACTTTGATGTGATCTTTAGGGTTTCATCCCCGACATTTGTCAAATTTGAGCATTTCAAACTCCCTTGGGAATGGTTTCATCACTAGGCCCTATCAAATGGATAGGGACACAAGTTGCTTGGTGTTTTGGTTGTTCGCCCTGATTGAAGGTCAAGCACTTGTTGCTAGAGCAACCTGATTTGTGTCGTCACATCATTTTGTGGATCAGGGGGTGGGATGAAAATATTTTGGGGTGTTTCAATCGTGGGTTGGATGAGTGGCTGGTCGGGTGCGTTGTCTCTACGGTATCCGCATGTTCCTCACGAGCTAGGTAGGCTTCCACCGCTTTTGTATGAACA
Organism: Sequoia sempervirens; assembly: GCA_007258455.2. Taxonomy (NCBI): domain Eukaryota; kingdom Viridiplantae; phylum Streptophyta; class Pinopsida; order Cupressales; family Cupressaceae; genus Sequoia; species Sequoia sempervirens. Next base: position 470,753,140 of record VDFB02270651.1, read on the forward strand.
ACGTTGTTGTTGATCTTGGTCGCTGTTGTGCTAAGATTTGTGCTTGTTGTTGGCGCTTTGTTGCCGCTCCAAAATGCCTTTGTTGTTGTGCTTTGTCGTTGTTCCAACAATGCTTGCTGTTGGTCACACTCACGGGCTTCACACGCCTTGATATTGCTTTCATTGCTTGTTGATATGCTTGCACCAAGGGCCGCTTGTCTCTGTGCAAGGCCAGCTTGATATTGGTTTTGTACGTTTGTGTTTGGGTCGAGTTTGTGCCAATTTGTTTTGTAATAGGGTTTGCACCAAAACCTTTGTGCTTGTAATGCTCGCAACACCGCCGGGCTTTGGGCCGCTTTGTTGCTTGCTTGTTGTTAAGGTAAATAATGCTTTGGGCTTGTTGTGTTTGTAACGTGCCTTTGTGTCATGGGCCACTCGCGGCAGCCTTTGGAGAGTAGCTAATTGTTCAACTTTTGTTTCAAACTTGTTGTATCCTCTTTGGAAAGCAACTTTGCAATGTCGGGTTGTATTGGCTTGATGGGTAGTTGGTGGTAGTGGAGGTGGTGGTGGATTTGGAAATGGTGTTTTGAAGGTGGTGTTGCATGATGGGATGGTGTTGATGATTGGTCCTGAGAGACCATGCTTTGTGATGTTAAGGGGGTGTTTGATGATGTTGCAATTTCTTGTGTGTTTGTCATTTGTTGTTGCGATATCAATGACAAATTTTGAGCGTTTGGCATAATGCTTTGATTGATATTTGGGATAGTGGTTTGATTGATATTTGGTAGAGGGGGAAGCCCTAAACCAAGGAGTGATGTGGATGATGATGGAAATGGTGGAAGAGATGGAAATGTGAGGGGTGCAAGTTCTTGTGAAAATGTTGTGGTGTCAAAGATGCCCCCTGGTCCAAACGTATCTCCCTCCCCTTGTGAATTTGTGAGGAGGGGAGTTTGGGGCGTTGCACGAAAGTATGATGATGGTGGATCATGATGGAAGGTGAGAGGAACATTCATATGTAATGGGTTTTCGAATATGTTTTGTTCCAAGGTGGTGTTTGTATCCAAGTTTTGATTATTAACAAGGGGGTGTGCTTGAAGAGCATTGAGGAATGCATTTCCCTTGTTAACGTTGGGTTGGGTTGGAGCAAAAGATGTCATGATTTGCGTATCGTTTTATGGATGTTTTGGATGGGGTGATGAGATGGGGATGGTGGATGAGATTGAGGACTACATGCCCCACTATGGTACTCACGTCAAAATCCGAAGGTAATTTGGCTCCTTGTTTTGCTAGCTCAAGCATGTATAATAAAGGGTTGAGCCTCATCATGATGTTGATGATTTTATGGTTTTCTAGATTTTGGAGCATTTTAGTTATTTCTTCATGAGGCATTCCATGGGGTAGCAAGATCTTCTTCCTTGGTTTTCCTCATGATTTTGGATGATGAGATGGTCAATGGATTGCTTGACTCAACAGGATTTATGTCAACATTTGTTTGGCTAAGATCACTTGAAGCGAGTGTTTCTTTGTTGGCTTCCATGCTCTTCTTGTATTGAGATCTAGTTTGAACCATAAAATGAGGATCAATTTTCAAGAATAGGAGAGATGAACCTCTTGATTCTTTGGATTGATCTTTATTTTATGTCAAAGTAGAAAATTTTTAGGATATCTTTAAGGATCAAGAGATGATATGGTGATGATGTGAGGGATGGACGATGTGGATGTTATGGTCTTTTGATCAATCTTGGTGAGAGATGCTAGGCTCTTTGGGACTTTTAGATATCTTTCGGATTTTTGATTTTGATTTTCCTTTTTGAGTTTGTCCTTGATCTTGATTTGGTTTTGATTTTGAACAAAAGACCCCAAGATGTTGGATGATTTATCTAAGGGATAGATTTATCCAAAGGATGATGATTTGAATATGTGTAGGGAGAAGGATGCATCTACCCACACCTATTCAAACATGATGATAATTTAGCTAAGCATACGAAGAAGGATGCATCTACGTATACCAAGCTAAACAAGATGATTTTTGATGACTTTGACTAAGCATATGCAAAAGGATGCATCTACAAATACCTAGCCAAAAGGTGATTTTGATAATGTTTTCAAGGATTTAGTCTCAAGGATTTGATGATGTTTGATTTTGCCCAAAAGGCCTAGCATTTAAGGGATGATTTCAAGATTTTCCAAAAGGTGATGGTGAGATGATATTTGTTTTGATGTTTTGAAGGATGGATGAAAGGATTTTGATTTACTTTTGATCCGAAGATGAACCTAAAAAGACACTTTGTTTTCTTAGACCTAGGTATTGAAGAACATGCAAATGCTTCCTATAGACCTTTTGTGACCAAAGAATGATTTAATTTCTGGATTTTGAACCAATGATCTTTGCTTTGGATTTTGGATCTTTTTGAGAAATCGTGAGTCTTCAACACAAATGAAGGTTCATTTTTCTTAGCTTTGCTTAATGGCTTTATTTTACCACAAACATTTGATACCACCCAGGATCAATATCCTGTCACACACCACCATCCCAGAGCACTTTGAGACAGATGCTGGATCTTACCTCTGGGATGCAAGTCTAGCCACTTATTCTTTAGTGAATGGTTAGACTTCTTGTCCCCACTAGCCTCCATGACACTCTCACTTATACACGGCAGCCAAGCATCAACACCCATGAAACTCCCATGGCATGTTTTCCATTTCCTACTAAAAGATCGTAAAAGTGTGGGGTGGCTTCAGAACCATCGTTCTTGTACCAACAAATAGATTAAGGATTTTGGAAAATTCTAGAACATGGGTTTTAATAAGGACTTTTCTATTCAAGGGAGAGATTGATCTACACGACAAGAGTCCTTTCATCCATCTTGTCGGAATCAACCGCGTGATATTGGCGTTTCTTCCAATATCCACATTTATATCTCGACTGGAAATACTCTTGGCTTTAGAGTGTTACCGGTTGAGTCGTTCCCTTGGGCGAGTACTTTTTCCCCAAGGCAGGCCCTCTAGGATAAACAAAAGCGAGTGAAAACAAAATCCATAACTCGATCAATCTTTGATGGAAACATAGAGAGAGAATGTACACGAAAATGCCCCCACTCACACTCGCACAAGATTTTTTTCAATTTTAAACCCAAATTGAAGTGTGGAGGTGATTGATTTGTCTCACCCTAAAGTCATGAAAAAGGGATTTTGATTCTCAAGATCGCTATAAAGTGTGAGAGAAGTGCATACGTCCTTTTTCAAAGGCTTTAGTTTAAGTAAACTTTCACGAAAAATAAAGTTGCACTTGATCTTTTTAAATCCACAAAGCAAAATGTGAGTTCTTTTTAAGCACCAAAAGACAAGTGAAAGACATTTGTTCAATTTTTTTTTAAAATTTTTTATTTTAGAAACAAAATCTAGTATGTTGTGATCCTAATGTTCGTTTTAGCCTTTGCAAGAAGAAATTGAAAGATTCTTTTTAAAACCCAAAAAAAAACTAGTGTCCTAAGGAAGAAAAAGATAACAATTTCTTAACAAAGTGTTAAGCAAACACTAAAGTGTTTAAAAACACTTTGATTTGATGAAACATCCTCCTCATGCTTCTCCTTCTTTTGATTTCGATTTCCCACCTACAAGGAAGAAAAACCAGTTAGATTATGGAAAATATAGAGACAAAAAAGCAAAAAATAGAGAACAAATTAATCATTAATCAGATAACACGTGCTAAAATTTAATTTTCCCTTTTTACTCCCTTCCAGCGTCACAACTCATGACTGTGTTGGAGTTTGATTTCCCAGTGGTGCCCTCACAGTGCCGCTTGCTAGTCAGCGTCACTCTGTGTCGGGACAGAGAGCTCAACTGCATCGCACTTTTCGCCCAGCGTTGTAGTTTCCTTTCAGCGTCGCAATTTGATTATTTTTTGAAAATGTCTGTGAGTTAGCGAGCCCAGTGGTGGAGTTAGAAATTCAAATTTTCTTGGCGGGATGAGTCCAGCGTCGCACTTTGAGTCTCTCACGGTGCTATATAGCAACGCTGAAGAGACAGCGGCGCCAAAACAATGATGCTAAGCTCCCAACGTTAGAATTTTCTGTGTGAGGAAAAAATGCAAAAAATTTGGGAAAAGATGAGAAAGAATGATGTCCAGCCCTCCTTTTAGCACCAAATGTGCGAACCCCAACCTTGGTACCTGCAAAACAAGAAGAATAAACAAGTTAGACAAGAGATTGCAAGCCAAAACAAGGATTCCCCATGAAATCCATTTACAAACTCAAAGTAGGAAAGAAAACAATGAAAAACATGATAAAAAGAATAAAATATATTGAATCCTAATTTAAATGTGCAAACTCATGATCCCATGGGGGAATTGGTGCCAATTTGATGTGAAAATTGGCCCTTTCCCAATTCCTAAGATGCAAACTTGATGTGTTGAAGATGATTGATCCACTTTGTTGGTGAGAGATGAGTGCTCCAAGCCAAAAATCTGCAAAAACCTAGCTATGAACTCAAGGATAATGGATGAAATTTGAGAGATATTTGAGCATGGTAACTTTGCATAAATTGTGGATGGTCAAATGAGGAGATTAGCCTCTTATTTATAGAATTCCAAGATGGATGAATGTCTAAATTTGAGCAATGTGGGACTAACATTCATCCAATGGCAAGATGCCACTTGTCAAGCTATGAATGGATGGAGGATGTGCAAGATTTGGGGTTTGTGCCAATAAATGCATAATTTTGAATTTCAAATTTGTTGAAATGACATGTAAGAGGGAAGGGAAAATGCAATAAATGCCACTTGGCTCAAGGCAAAGGACATGTAAGATGAATTTATTGCCTTGTTGGATGTACATGTTGACTTGGAATTTTTGAATTCAAATTGAGAGAATATTCCAAAAGATGCCTTGTGAGGAAAATAGAGATTTAATAAATGAATTAAATCTATTTTCATGTGCAACTTGCATTATCTAGAGGATGGGACATGAGATGAGATTAAATTAATTAAGGGTTAATTAATTTAATGAGAGAGGCTAGATGATGTGACCTATTTGACTCAAATTTATGGATTTATTTAAATCAAATAGGAGAGGAATATGATAAGAAGCTAATTAAATAAGGATTTTGATTTATTTAATTAAAAGAGATGGTGTTAGACTAAATCAAATAAGGTTTTAATTTATTTAATTTAATGGATAAACTTTAGAGATTTAATCAAATAACTTATTATTTAATTAAATAGGGATAATTAGATCAGATGGATTGATTTAATTAACAAAAGAGATTGACTTAATTAGATAAAATGATTTATTCAATTAAGGGAGGAATACTGATGAATTTAATCAGATAAGGAGATTTGATTAAATGGTTAGACCGAGATGATTCAAGAAGAAACGATGTTAGTAAGTCAGGATCAGATGCACAATGTCAATCAGTATATTTTACGTGTCTACAATATATATATATATATATATATATAAGTTTTTATTTGCTTGTTCTTGTTAATATATATATATATATATATATAGTGTTGAATTGTGAAGAATAGTTATATAAAATTAATGCAAATAAAAATATATTTAATATTATTGATTTGCATTATTAAATATGTTTATATATATATATAAATTAATAATATTCAAAATAATAAATGAAACTTATATAAACATTTAAAGATTTTTTCTATCAACTTTAACATAAAGGAGAGATAAATGTTTTATTAAAACAAGAAGTACAAAGCAAGGGCATTACATAGCCCTATCAAGCTCCACCAAGTGATCCAACTGTTGAGACAAATCCAGGGGTAACTTACCCCGATCCACCAAATTCCAATCATGAATATGATCAGAAGCCCATTTAGCCAAACAATTAGCAGCAACATTCCATTCTCTAGGAATATGAGTGAAAGTAACAAACTCTAAAGAAGCGCAAAGGTTAAGAATCTGTTCGACAATTAAAGCCAAATGCCAACTAACATCCTCTAAATGCCGCCTATTCAACAAGTTCACCACAACCTAGGAATCAAACTCACATATGATCGTGTGCCACCCCAATTGACTTCCATGCTCCATAGCCAATAAAATGGCTTGAGCCTCCATTAAATTATTAGTATGAAGACCCTCATAAATAGAAAAGATAAACTGAACATCTCTAGAGCTATCCCGACCAACACCACCAATTCCTGTATGACCAAAGTTTCCTCTAGAAGAGCCATTCGTGTTGATTTTTAAGACTCCCTAAGGTGGAGGAGACCATCTCCCCTCCCTATTCACCTTTGGATTAGGATGTCTACATCTATTACACATGAGATGTTGCTGCGAAGGAGGAAGATTAAGATGATTACAATAACCAAAATCATAGGGGTCCACTAATGCAATCAGATCACACTTAGCCACAATAGTCTCTCCCACAAAATGCAAAATTATCCACCATAAGAGAGGGGCCACCAACATCACATCCTAAAAAATTCGACGATTTCTCTCCAACCAAAGGTTCTAGATAATAAAGGACTGGTCCAAAGCCCAAACAACTTGAAGGAAAGAAGTAGAAACAGGGGCACTTCCCCATTGATCCACAAACTTAGCCAGTGAGGAAACATGCCAATAGGGCATATTCCACAACCCCCACAAAAAATGCCAAATCTCCCTAGCATAGGAACATTGAAAAAAGAGATGGGAGACACTCTCCTCATAGTTACGACACAAAACACACATAGAAGGGCCTTGGAAACCTCACTTACATAAATTATCCCAAGTAAGACACCTGTTTTGAGAAACTAACCACATGAAAAAATTTCACTTGGGCCATGACAACTTGTGCCAAACTTGCTTCCACCAAGGGACCTCAATATCCCCAAACAATTGCCTACCAAGTTGCTTATAACCAACAGACATAGAGTACTTCCCAGACAAATCAGAACCATCCCAAATTAGGACATCAGGTACCCTCAAAGAATTACAAGCACATGAAGCTAGAAGCTGAGCTAGCTCACGCCTCTCCTCCTCAGACCCCCTAGGTGGCCACTTAGAAGGATGCTTCCAATGAAAGCTTACAACTGATCCACAATGTTGTGCAACCTTATAATGCTTAATGGCATCCTAGCCAACCACAGTAAAAACATCAGAAAGGGACTGGAGGTGAGGAAAAGTAAAGAGAATAGATGGGTGACCATCCCAAAGTCTAACCACAAAAGAGCCTGTGACCCTGAATGAAAAATCCAAAAAAGTGCTTGGTTAATCAATTTTCCCCCCACTTTCAAAGTCTGCCAGATCATAGAACCACTACCCTCCAGAGGATAGCAAGGAACCTCAAAAGAATCAACACCCCTAAGATATTTATGATTGAGAATGCGGGCCCATAATTGGTGTTGATTGGTACACCAACGCCAGTAAAGCTTAGCAACAAGAACTTGTCCGTTCAAAATAGCAGAACCTAGACCAAGACCACCCTCCTGCTTAGGTCTACACACAAATTCCCACTTAACAAGGATCCAATTAGAAGACAACAAGTTACCACTCCAAAGAAATTGACGTGAGAGAGCATCAAATTCCCTAAGGAAATACATAGGAGCCACTTGAACAAAGCATCTGTAGATGGGTAGGGCCTGGATAACTAACTTGAGAAGAGTCACTCTAGCAGCTATATACAACCACCTATGAGTCCAATGAGTTACCTTCTACCTCAGTTTATCAAGCAACATCTGCCAAGAGGACCTAGGCTGACGAACAACAACAAGAGGAATACCCAAATAGACAAAGGGAAGATACCCAATTTGAAACCGCAAAATAGCTGCAATCCATCGTTGAATAGCTTGAGGAGTATTAAAAAAGAAAATAAAAGACTTATGCTCATTGAATTTCTAACCCGAAGCAACAAGGTAGATATCCAAAGCTTGCCTAAAGGATTCAGCTTCCCAAATGTGAGCCAACACCATAAGAGAGGTGTCATCCACAAACTAGAGATGAGAAAGCGATCAAAGACCCAAACCCCATTGTCAGCCCTGAATCAAGCCTTGAGAAACCTAAAATTTAAGAAATCGACCCAACCCCTTCGCCATTATAATAAACATATAAGGAGAGAGTGGATCCCCCTGACGAAGGTCCCTAGAAGCACCAAAAAGCTCTGAAGGTTCACCATTCATAATAACTAAAAATGAGGAAGAAGTCACACAACTCATAGTACAACTCACCCAATCAAAAGAAAAACCAAAGGCCAACAAAATATTTTGTAGAAAACTCCATTTAACTCTGTCATAAGCTTTGGCCATATCCAACTTGATGAACATAGACCTATCCTTAGAGGTCGCCATAGAATGAATGACCTCAAAGGCTACCACCACCCCATCTAAAATTTTATGACCCGTCACAAATCCTCCTTGATCCTCATAAATGACAAGAAACAGACAAGGTTTACAGAATAATATTATACACCACATTACAGAGTGCAATAGGTCTAAATAATTTAAGCCTATCATCACCTTCCTTTTTAGGGATAAGAACCAAAAATGTAGCATTCAGGGCTCAAAGCATTTGCTTATTATGAAGGGACTCCCGTACAACCTCCAACAAATCTAGCTTCACAATATCCCAAAACTCTTGGAAAAATTCAACTGGGAAGCCATCAGGGCTAGGAGCTTTTCCCTTATTCATCCCAAACATAACCTCCTCCACTTTAGATAGAGTAATCAAATGAGTAAGAGAAGCATTCAAATCATTAGATATCATATTCTCATTAGCCTCAGTAGGAAGTGAATCCTCAGTAAATAGAGCAGAGTAAAATTGACGAGCCTCTCTAGACAAAGCCTATTGCGAAGAGATCGAAAGACCCTCAAAATTAACAAGAGAAGAGATATAACACTTATTTTGACGAGTTTGCACAAAATGATGGAAGAAAGCAGTATTCCTACCACCCTCTTGAAGCCAGTTAATTCTACCCTTTTGTTTCCAGAAAATTTCCTCACGAAGCTCCCACTCCTCCACCAATTTCAGAGCCTAGGACTCAGCATGACCAAGAGCCTCTGAAAATCCCAAATCCTGAATTTGGCTAGTAATAACAACAAGATGATCCTGTGCTTCCCTTTTCTTGGCTTGAAGATTCCCAAAAGATGACCTATTCCATCGCTTAAGATGATATTTGACATATTGCAACTTCTTAAAGAAAGAATACATAGCAGTACCATACACAAGGGCTCCATCCCGCCACCATTGAGCAACAAGATCATGCAAAGAAGAATCTCGAAGTCACATAAGCTGAAATTTGGAAGGAGGATTCTTTGGGATAGTAAAAGAAGAAGTATAAAACTTAATTGGCCAATGATTAGAGCCGCACCAATCCAGAATCTCAGAGCAAGTGACAATGCTGCCGCCCACCTAGAAACTAGAAACAAGAAATCTATCCAACCACTCAGATATCGCTTCTGGCCTGCTTTGTCTATTATTCCAAGTGAATATTCCATTAGAGGGCTTAACATCAACAAGAGCAAGAGAATCCACATTTGACCGAAAAAAGATCTAAAGCAGGACCAAGCCTAGGAAACCCCCCTCTTTTCTCCTCCAAACACAACACAAAATTGAAATCTCTGGCTAAGATCCAAAGTAGATAAGGTGCATAGGACCTAACATACTTGATGTGGGCCCAAAGTTGGATTTTACCATGGATTTCAATCAGAGCATAAACATTACTGACCAAAATAGTCTCACCAGATTCCAAAACCGAAGCCACCATAGAAATAGAGGAATGGCTAGAAATCCACCGGCGAGGAACAACCTTACGTGGATCCCAAAAAGAGCTAGACCTCTAGAGTTTCCCCTAGAACCAATACACTAAAATTGACCTAAAAACCAAATATGAGGAGCATACTGAAGCATGAAGTCCACCCAAATCTTAGTCTCCTGAATGCAAAATATATCTAGAGAATGAACCACAATCAAATCCTGAATAGGCTTTTGATGGGAGGTGCTATTCAACCCCCTTGCATTCCATGAAAGAATAATCATGAGGAAGGATGAGAGAAGTGGGAATCAATGACCAGTCTTAACATACCTAGATTCCACCAACAAATCTCTAGTAGATTTAATCTTGTCCACATCCTTCTTATGACCAACTTTAGAGGAATTTTCAAAATGAGCCTTCTTAAGAGGCCGATGTTGCAGCACCCCCAGAATGGACTTGATGATCCTCGACCTTTACCTAAAGACAACACCTCCTTAGCTAAATCCGCTAATACAATATTATTGTGCAAACCTACGGAGGCACCAAGAAGCCTAGAATTCCCTTGCTCCAAAGCCAAAGAATTATCCTTAACAACAATTGCCTGCTCCAGCCCTGTATCAACAATTGCCTACTCTAGCCCTGTAGCCATACCAATGACCCCAGAAGAAATCTCAATATGAATCCCCTCCTCCAAGGTCTGAGTCTCCAAGACCTCAAAACGGTTGAATTCCCGATTGCTTTGTCTATCCTTATAGGCCCTCTTCCTCCCTTTATCCCTCAGCTTAACAGGAATGGAGCCATCCTTATCGGGTCCACCCTTAGCCACAGGCACCTTGCCTTTATCCCCCTTCTCCATCGAAGACCCTGATGAAGGAGGAGAAGAAACCTCTGTCGCTTTGGGTGCTTGAGGACATTGGCACTAAAGGTGTCCATACTCATGACAAAAACAACATCAAAAAGGAAGGGACTCATAATCTAATTGTTGAACCAATGAGGCAGAGCCAAGACAGATTTCCAAAGAATTCGATAGAGGATTATTGAAGTCAATTTCAACACAAATACGAGCATAAGAGAATACCTTTTTATCCAAAGTATTTTAAGCAATGGCAACCGACTTCCCCAACAAAGCAACAATCCAGTGTAGAATATCCTCCCTCCAAAACTCCAACGACAGCCATGGCAGATGAACCCAAATAGGGACCCATGAAGGAAAATCTTTTGCCGCATTAAATCCTCCATGCCAGGGCTTCATGAACAAACCAACATGATTGTAAAAATACGACCCTCCCTCAAAAAATTGATTACGATCCGAAATGCAAGAAAAATCCACCATGAAATAGCCATTCACAACCACCAAAAAATAAAAATCACCATCAACTTGCTAGGACCGACGAATCCAGGACTCCAAAGCTGAGAGAGGGATACAAATACCCAGGAAATTACAAATTAGAACATGTTGGCTCTAATAAGAGATGTCCTCTTGTACCAATTCAGGAGAACTAACCAGTACAAGACAATCATGACTCCTCGACAAACATCCATTAACTTTCTTAAGCTTAGAGCTCTCCCCCACAAAAGAGGAATTTGACATCCGTGCATGCATGCCCGTAGAGAATCCCTAAGATGGCTTCACACCAACAAGCACTAAGCTTTGGGAAACTCCTTCCATTTCACTCCACCCAACACTCATCATAGATTTCACCCAACACCAAACCCCACATGCTACTCCCCAACACCAAACACCTCCCCACACAACACTCCAGCACCTCAAAACCACCCACCACCCCACACGTTGCAACAAACTTCCGCCAAAGAGAGAGAAAATAAAAGAGACCCCCGAACCCCACAAACACCTCCACCACCAAAGAAGCCTCCAAACACAGCAAAGCAGGACCAAAAAAGGCACATGTAAGAGCTACACGCAGCCTCACCTGCACACAGTAGCAATGCCATCCAAGTTTTTCCCAAGATATTTTCTACTATGTCCATAAAAAGATGATTCAATAATTAATATATATATTGAACATTTTAAGTTTGTTGTGAGGTATGGCCTCAACCTATTTGAAGCTTTCATTTTGGAAGGGTAATGGAATTATAACATTACACTTGCCACTTGCATTAACCTCCGCCTTGCTTCAATGCATTCTTTCCAGCATTCCACTTGCCTTGTCTTTGCATCCTCATTTTGCATGCATTTCTTGCTTAGGCGGCTGCGTCCACATAGAAGAGGGAGAGGATGTTAGGCATTTTTTTGGGGAGGAGACTTCATTTCTCTGGGGCACTTTTCTGTGCATTTATCTTTCCTAGAGTTCATGTGCCCATTGGGGGCTCCCTCATTTCCCACAAAGAGATTGCTGGCAAAGGTGATGGATTGGTTAGGTTGGGGAGGGGAGTGAAAAAAAAAAAACTTTAGCTATGTCTGAAATGAATAATGCTTATTGATCCTCAAGACCTATGCGAATTAGTGAAGCTACATCAAAGAAGTCTATGGGTTTTCAATAGCAATATTCTATGAAAAGGTATGCTCTTCTTTATTGTTCGATTGTACATTAATGGTTGACATTAATAGATGCTATGTATCATAAATTTTATGAACATCATTCAACTGTATAAGGTTGATAATAATATGTGCAATGTGATCGAATCTTTCCCTATGGGATACGCATAGCTTGTCCAAAACTTCCATTGCAGCACAAGCAGTGGGGGTGTTGGCTAAGGTTGCAAACCTGGCTTTACACCCGCCAAAGTTGGGCTTAACCATCACACACTAAGCTTTGACCGCTTAGGTGGATGGTGTGGGCCCATTCCTTCCTCCGAAGTCTGTTCCGTCTATTCCCGTTCCCGTTCAAATGGTTAGTCACCGTTACCAGTTGAATTCAAATATTGTTCCTATGTAGTTCGGTGGATGTGATGGCATAAAACAAAGCGGATGGAATAAACCATTCCTGTATGCCTCACACTTGTCATGGAATACCTCACTGCTGAACTATTTTCATAGACCAGCCCAGCCTGACTATGGCTAGATATTACACATGGAAATGATCTGGTATACATGTATGCAAAATGTGGAAGCATAGACAAGGTACGTGAACTGTTTGACTGAATGCCTCAAAGAAATGTGGTCTCATGGAATACTGTGATTGCAAGATATGCATAAAATGCGTTTCTTAAAAATGATTTTAAAATGTTCAACCAAATGTGATAGTCAGGTGTAACGCCAGACTTCGTAACCTTTGCCAGCATCCTCCCAGCCTGTGCAAAAATGGGAGCTCTGGAATAGGGTACGAACATCCATGACAGTATAAGTGATAGGGGGATTTTGTCAGATCTTGTATCTACAACTGCCCTACAAAAATTGTAAGAATGGACAAGGCAAATGAACTAAACTGTTTGACAGAAGGCCATGATTGCAGGATATGCAAAATATGAAAGCATAGACAAGGCACGTGAACTATTTGACATAATACCTCAAAGAAGTGTGTTCTCATGGAACACCTGATTGCAGGATATTAACAAAATGGGTTTGTTGAAAAGTCTTTGGAATCCCAACATTTGCCAAAATGGGAGCTTTGGAATAGGGTATAATCGGGTGAAATTACAAAAGTTTTGTCACACTTTAACTAGTGTATAGATTATATGCTTTATATTTCTTACACATTTCATGGATATGGAGGTGTTGAAGTTTAAGGAAGAGGTGGTGGTAAATGTGAAAGAAAATTATTAGTGATGGTGTTAAGAACATTCATTCAATTTTTTTTAAAGATTTATATCTATAGACAATGAAGAAGAATTGAAGTTATTCATTGTAAGTTGTTATTTCTTCATGATTCTTGTGTAGATGTAGGGAAGGTGTTGAAAACTTTCATGATAATTTATAGTGTTGTCTAGAGGTCTCTAACAACTTCACAATTCTAATCTTTTGTGCAAATAAGATCTGTAGTGATTAACATAAGAAAGATCTATTTCATTAAGTAGGTTCTCATCATCACCTGATCCCGTAGTTGGTAGTGTCTTGAGGGATGTAAAGTAGAACACTAATACAATAGAGGTTGGATATCTAGTGGATTGTAATGTGGTAGATAATTCAAGATTTTTGCATTAGGGAGTTTTGATTTCCTTGCTATTTATGATGTTTTTGGTTACAGTTGTGGTGTTTTTACGAAGTGTCATTTATGATTTTATATCTATTTTCACTATTTTTTGGATTATATGTTTGTAATGGTAATTTAATGTTCCTTCATTTTTTTTGTATAGGTGCTTTATAATTGACTATTATGGTAATTTATTCTCTTATGGATGTTATCTTTATATTATTCCTTTCTTGGGAGGTCTTAATAAAATCCTTAAGTAATTAATCTAGAGAAAGAGAACACTAAAGAAAGAAATTCAATCCTAGCCCCTATTTATTATTACAAAATTTGAGATAAATGAACAATTAGGGAGAATTAAGACATCACATTCTATCATGCAATATAGGATACATTAATAACATTAAACAATGACTAAACCAATTTTGGGATCTTGAATAGACATTCTAAGTAGGAGGTCCATACCCTAACTAGTTCACCCTATTATAACACATCATTTATGTGACCTAACTAGTTCCAACTCAAAAAAAATCACATTGAAATTTTATTAGTAGGAAACTAAAAACTATTAGGACAAATTCTAAGTACAATCTGGGACATCATCAATGATGCAATCTAGTTAGATTCATTTTTTTATAAAAATAGATTTGATAATAATATTTTTGTTCAAAATAGATTCAACCATCGAGTCTATCTAAAATAGATCTAGCTAGAATATTTTTAGAAAGAGGAAATTACTAACAAAAATGTGTAGTAGTGTTTAATGCCAAATTACAAACTTTTTGAAATTATTTGAAAAATGCAACATTACCTCCACTTCTATTCACATTAATAACATTTTTGAGAAACAAAAAATAAACTTTTGTAGATCTAAAAGCATAGTTTCTAATTTTTTTTTATGATTTTAATTAATGTTAATATTTTTCTTTTTTCTTCTCTACAAGTAGGTCATTACTGCCCGAACCAAAGCCTAATTTCTTTCTCGAATAAAATTACTAATTTATGTCTCATACACAACATAAGGATGACTTGCCTCATATGAATTCAATGACTATTATAGAGAAGCAAATCAAACTACAAATATTCTAGCCAATATGAGAATTGACCAAATTGAAAAAACTATGGTCTATGAATCATCGTCAAACACAAAATATCAAGATTTAAAGATATCATTTTTGTAATGATCGCATAGTCTGATTTTATGTACCCCTTCAAATTGCTAAAGTGTGTGTACTATTTAAATCTTCTTAGCCAAATTACTCATTTACTCACCCTACAACTCCATGTGGTCAACAATTATGGGAAGCTAGTTTTTAAATCCATTTTTCATATGGAGTTATTCTATTTAGGATTTCATTAACTCTACAATACCACCACAACCTGTAAATGCGAATTCAATAGTTTTCCCTTTACTCACCTCGTTTGGATGATCATTGGTACATTACTATTTAAGGTCTCTTACTATTTCAATTGTCATCATAATTTTCTTCTCTACATTCTATTAAAAGGGGTGATATGGAAAGATATAGAAGGATTTACATACTTCCACAAAAATTGTAACCACTCATTCTAGGTCCAATTGACTTCACCTTGCTGGCATATATTTTCTCTATGGACTAGCCCCATGTTGGAAAGGGCCTTCAAAGCTATTTTAGGTGATGATCTTCAAGCTAGTACCAAGATACTTTACTACTTTGGTATCATCTCTAATTTCCTCTCTAACTATATGGATTTGGTGTAAGATATAGACTTCCTAGATACAATTGCTTATTGGTTCATTCAATATTTTTTGCTACCATCAACTATCTATAGTTAAGTTGTCATTTCCTATGATGATATAATGGGTTCAACTGGGGGATTTATTCCCTCATGAAATGCTAAATAATTATCATTGGATTCTTATGTTTTCAATATTGTGTGGACTAGTCTAACTAGCAATTTTGTAGTAGTTTTCATGCATGCCCTGCACTCTCATAGTGGCTAGCCTAGGGAGTCTTTGTCAACTAAGGTCTTAGATATTTTCACTGCACTTATATTGCTATTTTGGAATTCTCTTCCTTGACTCCCCGCTACTTCTCCTTTCTCCAAATCCACTTTGAAATCAATTTCTCCTCAACTAACTACTAATGCTTCAACTTCTTCCTCAACTCTCTCTCGCTTTCTCTCTCTCAATCTTGGATATTCCTAGTTTTAATTTTATTAATATATTTATTATCAATGGTCTCTCACATTTTATCTAAAAAAATACTATTTAAAAAATAAACAAAAAATATGATGCCCAAGAGAAGAGAATACTTCTTGAGATGCTATCATTTTTTGAACTTTTTCAATAATTAAAGAAAAGTGTCAAGTTTTGAAAAATAAACTAATGATCTTTTATTTAAAATTTAAATAGAAACATAAAATGCATTAAGAATTCTACATTTAATATTTAATATTTTCAAAATTTAAAATATATATGCCACTTTCATGTGCTTCAAGTTAAAAAGCTAGACCATAGACTAGTGATATTCATTTCCTTTATCACGGTGTTCCATGGTACTCAAATTTTATTAATTTTAAATCAAGTTTTAGTTAATATAATTTTAGTTCCTTAAGTGATAACAATGGAGGTGTTAACTTAGACAAACCACTTCGCATAAGCATCTATAGCCTATCATGGCTTGAAGATGGCTCAATCCAAAGGATACAAAAAGGTGTGGCTTGAGGGTGACTCTTTAAATATAATTAATAACTAAGAGAATTATTTTGTCCCCTCATGGAGTGTTGAATCCCTTATCATGGATGCTATTGAAATCTTAAATTTCTTCGATGAAGTTTATATCTCTCATATTCTTAGGGAAGGGAATGGACTAGCTAATGTTTTTGCTAACGTAGGTGTTAGTGGTTCTAGGGAATGGGATGTGGATGACCCCCTCCCCATTGAGGCTATTGCTTGTTTAAATCATGATTATCAAAATTTCTAATTCGTATGGTGGCCTCATTATGTTCTAGGCTCACATGACTATTATCACGTGGTAGTTAGTTGTTTGGAGTGAAGATGAGCTGGATCTTGATCGGGTTGATGGTACCTTGAGTATTCTCCGTATGGGGCGGCGTCCTAGGATCATTATTTCTCTTTGCCATAATGTCATTGCCACACGGATTGTGGGCATTTTTTGGCCTTCCTTCTCAATGCTTCTCTTAATTTTTTGCAAAGTTCTCAAGCTCCTAAGTTCTGCTAAGTTTGTGACCATGGGAGGCGATAGAAACAGAGCAGAGCCCTTCTCCTGTGATACTATTAAAAACAAGAAGGAGGTGTGGTGAATATTGCATAAAGGTGGGCTTACACCATATTTGGAGAGGCTGCATGGAAATAACCCACATGCCACGACCTTGTTTGTTAAAGGTTAGAATAACAAGATTTTGAAACTGGGTGGTACTGAATTTGATGTTAATGAGGAATTCATTGCGAATATCACCGGTCTCTCAATGGAGGGAAAGAAGGTTTACAAAGATAAGAAGCAATCTAAGGCGGCTATGCAGATTTTCTTCAAAGGGGATGAAGAACAAAAGCTTAAGCAAGCCAAGAGTGGTGGGTACCAGCGTAGTTCCATCAAAGACCTTTGGGGTGATGTTGTTGAGGAATTGATGAGGTACATTACTTTAGAAGGTCAGTTTTCTGCTATTAATGCTTATTATTTTATGCTCTTGAATCATTTTCACCATAAGAAGAAAATCTCCTTTCCATTTTATCTTCTGGATTCTCTGAAGTATGGTCTGAAGGATCATAAAAGGAACCCTAAGAATACTATGTTGCATGTTGGTCTTATTCTATTAATTTCAGATTATGCAAAACCCTTTGTAGTCCTTAAGCCACTTGCTATTACTCCCAAGGGTAAGCAATAGAACTTGGCCTTGGATTATGAGACTGTTTCGGAGGAAGAGTCAGGGAGTTTGCAAGGGAAAAAGAAGGAGGTTCGGAGGAGTCTGAAACGAAGGAGGATGAGGATTTTTTTTTGGATTCTCAGGCCTCTATGGAAGTGATTTCTCAACCTCCTACTATGAGAAAACCTGGTAAAGGGGTTTCGGTTCCCAACCCAAAGGATTATGAGACCTGTAGTGAGGACGAGGGTGGTGAAAATCCTAGTAAAACTATGCCTGCCACTCCTTCTACTATCTTGAAGGAGAGGATTGAAATTGCTGAAGATGTGTCTTTGTCGTACCCTGTTTTGGGGACTAAGAGGAAGAAGGGTCTAAAGGAGGGAAGCAATAATAGAATGGCTATTAGGTCTACTAGCCTGGTGTAGGAAGTGCAAGCTACTTCTCCTCTGAAGTTGGCAGGTGGGCAAGAGGCTTTGGGTTCTCCGGGTGTGGACTAGAGAAGCAGAATAGAAGGAGGTTGGTGGTTGAGGACATTGTTAGCTCTCTTCGCAAGATTCAAATTCTGGTGGCTGGGGGTAAAGGTAAGGAGGTTTGTGCGAGCCAAGATAAGGTTAGTTCTTCCTAGGAGGGTGATGCTAAGGAAAATGATTTTTTTAACTTTGATAGGGAGGTTTTCCTAATGTTTTGGGTATGGCTAAGGAGGGCTCCATTTCATTGTTTAAACTGCTTAAATGGGTATTTCATGAGTTCAACATGACTAATGTAAGTGTTTGGGGTGTTGCACAAGTAAAGTGGGAGAATCGTCAGTTCATAATCAAGTTGATGAGCTATATGATTCTTTGAAGATTGTTGTTGAGGAGATGTTGGGGATGAAGCAGACATTTAAACAAAGAATTATGACCTTGGAAGAACAAATGGAAAAGATTATAGTGAAATTGGATAAGGTCATGGATGGGACTGATTCTATTGTGAGGTATGAGTCTAAGGGCCTATCTACTCCTATTGAGAAGGACAAGAAATGAATGGAGATTACTCCTAGTGAGGTCGTTGGTGCTGGTGAAAGGAAAGTGGAGGAGGATGTTTCGGTTGACAAGGCTACTAGATTGTAGAATGTTTTGATTAATGAGGTAAATGTGGTTGGGCCCGATCCTAGAACTCACAATAAGACCAAGATGTAGGCATGGGTCCCTGCTAAAGATATGTCTGAAGTCATGGATGATCATCAAAAGACTATGGAGAGCGACATGGAAGCTGCAAATATCCTGAAGAATATGTAGAACTCTGTTGTTTTTGTCCTTCCTTTTTGGTTGCTGTCGTGCTGATGGTTTGTTGTGTTTTGGCTGTTGTTTGCTCTGTTTAGTTAATTTTTGCTTCAACTATTCTTTTTTGTACAGGGTTTCAGGGCCCCTTCAAAACCTGTTTACCTCTAATAAAAAACAATGGAGGTGTTATGCATTTTTTTTAACTTGCTAATTCAAAAATTATTAAAAATTCCCTTACTTGTAGAAAGGGATTATTACAATTAAATACTTGATTGAACAAATAAATTTATTGGTCAAATCACGTGTCAAATTAGGGATAATAAATCCCTAATGCATGCTAATTTCATGTAATTAGGTTTGTGGGGCCTAATAATCCTTAATTATGCACTATATGGAACCATTTAATAAACTGGTTCAATGAGGCATAAAATTAGGGATAATTAAAACATAATGTGTGCTACTTTGATATAATTGGGATTAAAATGATTGAGGACCTATTTATTATGAAATATCTCCTAGTAATCCCTATAACCAATTATATATTATGTCTCCAAGTTCATGAAAAATGACTCTATAAACTTATGAATAATAGTGATAAACTATAATGATTAACCACATGTGAGTGAATTAGAGCATCAAAGAATGAACTGCTTTTGAGGGTTTGGTTAATCATTATTCAAATAATCACCATGAATCTAATCAAAATTTTAATTGAGAAATATACTAGTAGTGGTTAGGCAAAATCCCTAGAAAAGGTGCACAAAAAGGCAAGAAGAATCTTTATAATTTGCATGACTCCAAAGGAAGAAGTAGACTTATATAAAGAAATACATGAATATCATTAATGACAAATAGGAAACAAAAGAATGTCCATATTTTTTTAATAATCATATCTCTACAAAATATTTATTTAATAATGTTCGTGAGAGTAGTTCTTGATCTAGACTAAGGAATCTTTCATCATTCAAGAAAGGAAATCAACATTGAGAGGAGGAAGTGAGCATAGGGGAAATTAATAATAATGCTATTTTAGCAATCAAGACCCCCATCCAATAATTTGTGCGTAGAGCAATAAATTAATCTCTTAATTGGGTTGCTCAAATTAGAAATTTAATTGCCTCCTATCTTGCAAAAGGGGAAATGGAAAACTAGATTGAAAATCAACGTGGGGATGCTTACACACTTAAATTCCTCTCAAGGGGATTCTTTCTAGCACAATTCCCTAATAAAATGAAAAGGGATTAAATACCCTTAATGGAGGACCAAGGATGCTATATGGTGTTGCCCTCCTCTTGAAAAATGGCCATTTTTTTAATTTGTTAAATCTTAAAATCCAAGAAATATCAATATTTAGAATTTACAATATTCTTGAAGAATAGTGATACCACACAATATTGGAGTAGATTGGCAACTAACTTAAATTTTTTGAAATATTCGATGAACTAATTATGTAGGGAGATTCTAAGGTTTATGCTAGGATATGAATAAGGAGATATTTGTCCAAACCCTTATGAAATTTAATTCTACTAGAATCTAATATTGGGAGCTAAAATTAGTTGATAGTAATTGAGGTAAATTAAATATTTTGTAGGTAATATAAATTAAAAATCTATTACATAAGAAAATATAGATATAATATCCCACATTTTTGTGTGAAATGGTTAAGAAAAGAATTAGTTGAGCCTAAGGAATCCTCAAATAAAAAATCCACACAACAAAAATATTAAAGGAAATGAGTCCATATTATAAACACCCTACCAAAATTAGTTGGCCCATTTCCATCAAGATGACTCGCTCTCCTAGTTTGGTGGAAAAATTAAGGAAATTCCTCTTGAACTAGAAATCCGATCACTAAAAACAAGTCCAATGGCTCAGAGGCATCTAAGGAAGACCTACATATACAACATGAAGAAACCAAAATATTGATCTTGAAATTTTCATCAATATCATAATAGGAGACACAAAAAGGCCAAAGCTAACTACAAGGCCAAAATAAGAAAGGGTTGTAAGATAATTCAAGAAGTCATAATTGAAGAGATCAAATCTAGTTCCCCCTTAACACAAAAAAATTATAAACAAAGATCAAAGTAGGGAGAAGTACCCCCACCACTATAATGACAATCCTAACTTGTAGCCTTATGGGCCTCATTGCCCTTAATAAAAGTAATGCAGGAGCATCCCTAAGTAATGTGGTAATCTTGCATCATTATGGAAAAGTGGTATTTTTTTAGTTTAGTTTAGTTGGTTGTTTGTTAGTCATAGTTAGTAGTCTATGATAAAGAAAGCTACCACATTTCATCAAAACTTGAAATTGTCCTTTATAGCTTTCAAAATAGTTTGAGTTATTATTTTTTAGTGTCATATTAAAATTTGAGAAGAATGTAAAGAGAAAAGGATAGTAAACTAGTCAAAGAGCATCTATCAAGTGGACATATGTGCATAGTTGGGATTATTTTCATGTGTGGCAAGTGATTTAGAGTTTGCGACAATAGAAGTATATTTGTAAGGATTTATTAAATCCTTGAGGACAAGTTTTGAGCACCGCATGAAGGTTTCTCCATTATTTAACCCTTTGAATTTTTAAATATATTATTTATAGTTGATGACACTTTACATGTGGTATTGGGCTTTGCACTATGTTGTGGCTAACATCGATCATTGGAAAACTTGTGGATGTTATGTATACTATATTTTGGATTGAATGAAGGTAAGAAAAGAGGTAAGGGAAGAACAAAAGAGGTAGAATGGAAGAAGAATGAGAATATGAGGTTTGGGATGGAGATTGTGAGTATAGAACAAGGAGTAGTGAGTATGGATAATTTGGTGAGGTTCAACATATGGGCATATTAGATGAGGTGTTATGTGATAGTGCGTTGATGAATGTGTGCCTTGTATGGTGTACATGTATGATGAGAGGGATAACACGTACAACATACAAAAAGATGTCTAAAGATACAAGTTGATGCTCCTAAGGGTAAGTGAGGGATAATTCTATAGCAACACAAGGGTGTGTGTTGAAGAGGAGTGGTATGCATTGATTCCAAGGATATGCAACATTGTTGGATGACCAAACAACATTGCAAATGCAAAAGAGGTACCATAGATAAGGGAATGTGAGGATAAAAGTCTCACCCAAAGGATAATGCAAACAAATAAGAGAATAAGGAGTTTTATTGAGGAACATGCAACAATAAGGAATGTAATAGAAGAGTATGTGGCAACCAAAAAGGAGGCTAACAAATGTGAGGGATAGAGAAGATTATGATTGAATATAGGACAAAGGACAATACTATAGAAGATGATTGATGAAATTGAATGTCAAATAGTTCTAGAGAAATTAGTATGTAGGATGGATTGCTTGAGGTATGCCTAAAGATGTGGAAAAAATGAGTTGATGAAGTAACACGTTGGAATTCCAAGGTAGGGGTAGATTGTATTGGAAAATGAGGGACTCGTTTTTTATCAACTCCAAGTGTGTGATGTAGGATCATCCCTAGGGTATGTGGTAATCTTGCACCATTCTAGAAAAGTGGTTTATTTTAGTTATTTTTTTCTCTATTAGTTTGTAGTTAGTGGTCCATGACGAAAAAAGTTGTTGCATTTTACCATAACTTGAAATTGGCTTTACAAGTTTTGGGATTAGTTTTTGTTATTTTTGAGTTTCATGTTAATTTCTAACAATAATTAGATGAGAAAAATAGTAAATTAGTTCAAGAGTGTCTACCAGGTGGATGGTTGTTAACAATTAGGATTGTTTTCATGTGTGGCAAGTTATTTGAGTTTACATTAACAAAGAATCTTTGTAAGGATTTGAACCATCGAGGATGAGTGTTGAGCACCATGAGGAGGTTTATCCACCGTTTAACTATTTAAATTTATAATTTTATTATTTACAGTTGATGACATGTTACATGTGGTATTGGGGTTTGGTCCATCTTGTGGCTAACACATATCATTAGAAAAACTTGCAAAAGTTGTATATATATAGGGTTTTGGATTTAAGGAATGTACACATGGAGGTAAGGGAAGAAGCAAAGAGTTAGAACAAAAGCAGAGTGAGACTATGAGGTCTCAGATGGAGATTATGAGTAGAGAACAAGCAATATGAAAACAAGTGTAATCCAAAGAGACATAGATGGTCACAATTTTTAAATATCACAAATCCCATAGACGTAATACACATCCACAAAATAATTACTTCATTAATTTCAACCTAAGCATATATCTCATATACATGTCTATCAGAGCAGTTGCAACTACCTCTGAAAAAATTCTTGTCCTTTATGCTTTGATGGATGTCCATACCCTGTTCCAAAGCTCCCATTCTGGCTTTACACATGCAATTTGCATTTGGTTGGAAGTTTCTAAAGCATTTTCAACAAATCCATTTTGTTAATATCCTGCAATTAGTTGTTCCATGAGAACACACTTTTTTGAGGCATTCTCTCAAACAGTTCACGTGCCTTGTTTATGCTTTCACATTTTGCATATCCTGCAATCATGGCCTTCTGTCAAACAGTTCAATTCACGTGCCTTATCCATTCTTACAATTTTTGTAGGGCAGTTGCAGCTACAAGATCTGACAAAATCCCCCTATCGATTACACTGTGATGGATGTTTGAATACCCTGTTCCAAAGCTCCCATTTTCGCACAGGCTGGGAGGATGCTGGCAAAGGTTGCGGAGTATGGCGTTACACCTGCCTATCGCATTTGGTTGAACATTTCAAAATCATTTTTAACAAACGCATTTTATGCATATCCTGCACTCATATTATTCAATGAGGCCACATTTCTTTGAGGCATTCAGTCAAACAGTTCACATACCTTGTCTATGCTTCCACATTTTTCATACTCGTATACAGAACATTTCCATGTGTAATATCTGACCATAATCGGGCTGGGCTGATCTATGAAAATAGTTCAGCAGCGAGGTATTCCATGACAGGTGCGAGGCAAACAGGAATGGTTTCAGCCATCCGCTTTGTTTTATGCCATCACATCCACTGAACTACGCGGGAACAATATTTGAATTCAACTGGTAACGGTGACTAACCATTTGAACGGGAACGGGAATTGCCTTTGCTTGAAAATTTTTCAGTGCAAACCCCTTTTTCAGTTTGTTTTCATTTAGCATCACCAATATTCTCCTTGGGGTACTGTCGCTGTTTTTTTAAACATGGTGGGAAATGGCGTACAACTCTCAAAACAATTACTCTTTTTTTTTTAATATTGAAAAAAGCAGCTAAAATGAATTACCACAGAAGCATGAGCAGCATGCCGAAGATATTACAACTGGGGCAGATAGAAGCTAAAAAAAGAGTAGCAAAACGCTGCCAAACAACTGATCAGAATTAGAACAGCAAAAACTAGAGTTCTCAAGGAGCAATCTGCAGCCATCAACCTCCTTAAAGCACCTAGGAAGAATGCCAAACATGACCAGAATTACTAGCAACAACTACACTGTCAAGGGGCAGCAACACAAGAACCATCAGACAAAGAATTGCACCCAAGAAACTTTTCACAGTTGACGAACTGCCACCACGATGGAAGAAAATCACCAGCAGCAAGGAAATTCCTTCATACATCTGAGCATGACCCCAAATAGACGGCAGCAGAAAGCAAACCACAATCTCCCACTGTAAGATGTCATGAACTGTTAGTACTCACTGAAGAAGAGAACCCTGAAATCCCAGCTGAAAGGAAGGCTCGAGCTGAACCTGTAGCTGAGCTAAAAGTTGTTTTGCTTGCAGGTAGTGAGCATTGCAACAATCTTGGAGATGAATTTAGATGCTATCAATAACTCCAAGTTAGCTGTAGGATATTGCTTGGTCTATGGAATTTTCCTGAAATGATACTTGCTGCAAGGTCATTAGGTCACTGCACCCTCATAATAGCTGGAATTCAAGTTTGGAGATTTAATTTTTTTATGCACCGTATTTTGAAGAATGAATGAATGAAAGATTTTAATGGCGATCCACCTGAGGGACTGGCAACCTATGGGACCGAGACACTCAACAACTTAGTTTGTCTCCAGAATCTTCTCCAGATCAGATCTCCTGCTATTAATTTTGACTAGGAGGCTAGCCGTCTGATTTATCTTATCCTCCTCAAATAACTGCTGCATATTGCCCACATCTGAAATACTTGAGTACTGATTACGGATATCTTCGTACGCTGTGCATTCCATGACGAAGTGCCACTCCGTTTCCACCACTCCCTTATTACAAAATAAGCACGTTCTTTCTTCCCAAGTTTCCTTAGGAGTCTTCCACCTACCAGTCTGACATCTAAGATGGTGGGACCCCGTTCTCAATTGAGCAATTAATAGCCTCGCTTTCCCTTTAATAGTTGCACCTAAATATGGTTTTTCACCATGTTCCTTAGCTTGGTTAAACTCTTTGATGTAATATGCTTTTTTTCGTCCGATCTGATTTGACCACATGGCCGTCCTGAATTTTTCCTTCACATAGATTTTTATTTCACTGTTGGTGTCAGGACACTCATGTAATTTGATGTTCCACTTGTTCAGCCACTTGATGTTCTGTTTCATCCATGTTTTCTTTCTTCGGACTAGAATCTCCTCCATAACCGTTTTGCGCCACCGGTGGTTATCCATGTTTTCAACCTTTTTTAGATAACTTAACAACCGGGTTATCGCTGAAGTTTCCAAAGGAAAAGCTCCCGCCTCAGCTAGCAGGATTTCATAAGGAATAGTAGCTTTAACTTTGAGATTATTTGTTATTAGGTGTTTATGGATTCTTTCTATCTGTCTCCAACTGCACTTTGATGTGTTGCTTCCCCACACTTCGCACCCATAAAGCACAACCGGCGTGACAAGTAAACCAAAAAGGGTTTTCTTGGTTTTCCAATCCCAAAGTTCAGCTTTTCTACACCTATTTTGGAGCAAATAATAGGCTTTCCAACCTCCCTGTATCCTTTTCGTTCTACAGGTTTCCCAACTGAGCTTATAATGGAAGTCAATCCCAAGATATTTGTATTCTTTCACTATATCAAGTGGGCTGCCTTCAAAAAGAAAGGTATGCTGTTTAATTTTTCTATTCAATGAGTAAATCATGATTTTGGTCTTGGATGTGTTCACTTGCATCCCAACTTCCTGACAAAAGTGTTCTAGGGCTTTTAGATGTTCTCTTAACCCATGAGCTGTTTTTGAGATTAGGATAAGATCGTCAGCATATAGAAGTAATTTTACTACATAACCTACCAAATGGATACCATCCCCGCCTTCCTTGCTTAACCACGCTTCCAACTTATCAATGTATAGCCCAAAAAGCGTAGGGGATAGAGGGCAGCCCTGTTTAACTCCAATGTCACTGTCAAAACATTCTAACATACCTTCACTTGTTCTGATTTTAGCACTGACCTTCTCATACAGCCTAT
>VDFB02270651.1:470779521-470807730 GCA_007258455.2 Sequoia sempervirens
TTAGGGTTTAAGGGTTGAAGGTGGAGGGTAGAGGTTTTAGGGTAGATGGTATAGGGAGTAAGAGGTTTAGGGTAGAGGTGCTATAGGAGTAAAGGAGTAGAGGTTGAGAGTAGAGGGTATAGGATTGAGAGAGAGAGAGGGTTTTAGGTTTTATGGTTTAAGGTAGAGTTTAGGTTGAGAGTTGAGGGTTTAAGGGTTTAAGGGTTGAGGGTTGAGGGTTGAGGTAGAGGGTAGAGGGTAGAAAGAGAGATAGATAGAGAGGGTCGAGAGTTTTAGGGTTGAGGGTAGAGGGTAAAGGGTAGACGATAGACGGTTTAAGGGTTGAGGGTGGAGGGTAGAGGGTAGATGGTATAGGGTTGAGGGTTTAAGGGTTTAGGTGATAGGGAGTGGGGTTGGAGGAATCAATCACTGATTCCTGCTCTAGGCCTTTCCTTGTAAGACCTCCTTGGTGTTTTTCTTCACCAACCTAACCTATAGGTCCCTACTCATGACTAGGCACCCCTGGTTTTTTTGACCAACCCCTCTTCCATCACAAACTCCAACCACCAAGTCCACCTTGGTTCATTGCCACAACTCTTCCTTAGACTTTACACTATACTAAAGACTAATCTTTCCACAACTCTCCATTAACTCTTGTAGGGGTGGTGAGATGTCCTAAAAGGTCTCAAACTATCCTCCAAGGGTTTTTGAAAGTTCACCAAGTCTACATCCATCCATTGCTCCCATCAAACTTACACCTAGGGTTTGGAAGGCTAGTAGCCCTTGAGCCCCTATTAGGTCTCCTTCACCAAAAAAATAGGTTATAACTCACAAATCTCAAAAGGAATCCCCAAGCTATCTTCAAGGTTCCTGGTCCATTTGAATCCCTCTCAAAGATTTTCAAGGTCTTGTGCCCTAACTGCCCGTACAGTGCTTAATCTTGAAAATGGCCTTTCTCTAGGGTTTCAAGCCTTTCCTGGCAGTTTTCAAACTTCCAACTTGTTTACACACCAAATGGATAGATGGAGCCTTCTCCTTCATATAGCAACAAGGTAACACACCACCCTAACTCCTCCCAAAATAAAATCATCCATATTTGATCACCCCTACAAGAAATGTGACCTGCACAACAAATTTTTCCTAGCCGGACCTGCACTGGCTCGCCTAGGGAATCATTTTGCTAGCAACTCCTACAGCCACACAACTCCTAATTTCTAGCATGTGTACAAGCATGGAGTCTAGGCACATCTCCCAAAAGGCTGTACAATTTGTACGGTGGGAAGGTGCTCTAAACCTCCATTTTCTCAAAACTACCTGTTTCAGGCCAGCAATAGGGTGAATTCCAAAATATTTACAAACAATGCTTGGAAAGGAACAAGATGACTATCTATTAACACAAAAATCTTGTAAAAACACTAATCTACATCCTAAACAGGCCTAAATGCCTTGATCAATCCATTTTAGCACTGTTCTTGAGCAAAAACCAGAAAAAATGGCAAAAACACTATTTTTCTTCAACTTCCAACAAAACATTTCGTACAAATGAACTTCCAACCTTACACAAAGGTTGAGGAAACCTTTAAATATGCTTCTCAAATAGTTATTCTCCAAATGGGCACCTTTTGGCTGCTCAAACTCAAAAAGAACCTTATTTTGCAAAAAATGTCAACAATTGCAAAAATTGCCAAACTTCAACATTAGACTAAAACTTGCTATTCCTCACCTATGGTCAACATGACCTTTATTTGAAAACATAGAAAACATCAAAAATTACATGAAGGAAAAAATATAAACCATCAATTCACTCTTGAGCTCCTGGTGTTGCCTAGGTGCTCCTGCACCATTAGGGTTTAGGGATTAAGGGTTGAAGGTAGAGGTTTTAGGGTTTAGGGTTTAGGGATTAAGGGTTAAGGGTAGAGGGTTTAGGGTTTAGGGATTATAGTTTGTGGTTTAAGGGTAGAGGGTGTAGGTTTGAGAGAGAGAGAGGGGGGGTTTGAGGGTAGAGGGTAAAGAGTTTAGGGTTTATGGTTTACAGTGTAAGGGTAGAGGGTAGAGGGTTCAAGGGTTTAGGGTTTAAGGGTTTAAGGGTAGATGGTTGAGGGTAGAGGGTAGAGGGTAGAGGGTAGATGGGTTTAGGGTTTAGGGTTTAAGGGTGAGAGGGTAGAGGTAGGAGGGTTTAAGGGTTGAGGGTTGAGGGTAGAGGGTAGAGGGTAGAGGGTGAGGGTTGATGAGGAGTTAAGGGTAGATGGTAGAGGGTTTAAGGGTTAGGGTATAGGGTTTAAGGGTTTAGGGTTTAGGGTTTAAGCGTTGAGGGTTTAGGGTAGAGGGTAGAGGTTTGAGTGTAGAGGGTAGATGGTAGAGGGTGTAGGGTTGAGAGGGAGAGAGAGGGGGGTTGAGGGTTTAAGAGTTTTAAGGTTTAGGGTTTACAGTTTAAGGGTTGAGGGTGTAGGGTCAAGAGAGAGAGAGAGAGTGGGGTTGAGGATTTAGAGAGAGATAGAGAGAGTGAGAGGGTTAAGGGTTTTAGGGTTGAGGGTAGAGGGTAGAGGGTGTAGGGTTGAGAGAGAGAGAGGGTGAGTTTGAGGGTAGAGGGTTTAGCGATTTAGGATTTTATGGGTAGAGGGTAGAGAGAGAGATAGAGAGGGTAGAGGGTAGACAATTTAAGGGTTTAGGGTTTAAGGGTTAAGGGTTTAAGGGTTGAGGGTGGAGAGTAGAGGGTTTATGGTAGATGGTATAGGGTAGAGGGTTGAGGGTAGAGGGTATAGCGTAGAGGGTTGAGAGTAGAGAGTAGAGGGTGTAGGGTTGAGAGAGAGAGAGGGGGGCTGATGGTTTTAGGGTTTACAGTTTATGATTTAAGGGTTGAGGGTAGAGGGTTTAAGGGTTTATGATTATAATTTAAGGGTAGAGGGTAGAAAAATCTCTTTCACTCCGACCCCTCTCCCATTGTGAGGTCTTTCCCCCCACCCTAATTGGATAACTCTCTATCCCTCTCAAGTATCTATCATTTTCAGGTCTCAGTCCCTATCACGCTACTAGGACTAATCTCTCTCACTCATATCCCCTCTCCCTCCATCTCAAGTCTCAATCCCTTCCTATTGATATGGTGAAAGCATTTCAAAGCACCACATTTGGTGCTTGCCAAATTTGGCGCTCTCCAAATTGTGTTTTTGACCTTGAAATGGTAAAATAGGCGTTCACCCCGTGATTCTGGCCCACATGCTTTCGGTTTTGTCTAGTTCAGTGCTTAATCTGACAAAGAAACACCTTTTTTATGTAGTTGAATCCTTGTTGTACCAATCTATTCTTGATCCATCACCTTTTTGCCACCAATTTGCATGCAAACAATGTAGATGAAGACATTTTGAAGTTTCTACATCATTTTACATTATCTCAGGTAATATATTCACTTTTGGTAATATTGAAATGTTTATATTTAGTATGGTTGTTTATTTTTAACAATAATCTAAATTCCTTTAATGATTTTATTAATCATAACAATTGGACATAGAATTCAACATTGAATTAGATGAGAGTTGCATAAAAAAGTTTAATTTTTATGACTTTGAAGAAAAAAATGAAAACCATGACATAATTTAGATGAATTCATGTTTAAACTTATATAAACGACATCAACTTAACACAAATTTGCTTATGAATTCTATTTGCATTGCTTATAGTAGTCCATTTCCAACATGCTTAGATAAATGAATTCAACTTAACACAATTTTTTTGTTTTGTTCAAATGACAATTTATAGACCATTCATTTGATGATTTTATTAATCTTCATTGTTACACATAGAATTGAACATTAAATTTATTATTATTTATGGTTGTGGGAAAACTTTTATTTTCAACTAATTTGGAAAACCCAAGAGCTTTCATGAATGTTAATGTGCAAGTTTCTATTAATTTTTTTGTGCCATAAGGAATTCACCTTCATCATGTGCTTAGATAATTTCAAGTGACTCAAGACATAGTTGGTTTAATGCAAGTTTCCATTCATTCGTACCATTTACCTTTCTTCCTTAGTAGATTTATGTATGAAAAATGTTGTAGCATATAGACATGTTTGATAATTCCAAACAGCTCATTGCCTTCTTTCATAAAATGCTTTGGTGTGTTCAATAAAATGGAATGTAATCAGTGTTATCAATATGTTTTATAAAATGCATTACTTACTTTTGTTCTATGTGTGATTGTGAATATGCATCATTCGACGTCATGTCGAGGAAACGACCAAAGCCTCTAACACCAGAAGAACGTGGAGTAAAAAATGCAAGGAGAAGAGAATAAAAAATTGCAGCTCGTGAAGCAAAATAATTGCACCCCATACAACTAGAAATTCTTGTGCAATCTAAGAGAGATATACAATTGGAAAAAAAAGGGCATGAATGGAAAAATTTTGTGGAAGGACACAAATGGATCCCCAAGTTGGAGGCACATCATCAACCATAGGTGAAGTTCAATGCACATCTCAAGTTGAAGACACACCAACAACAACATGTGGTCTTCCAAGTACATCAGAAATCACACCTACAGTTGAAGACACACCATCAACAACATTGTGTTTCAAAATTACATCAGCAAACACGCCTCTATTTGAAGTCACTCCACAAACGACATCTCAAGTTGGAGGTACAACATCGTTTACATGTCAATCTCAAGGTATGTCATCAATTGCACCTCTTATTGAAGGTACGCGATCTATCCCCGATGTTGTTGACATTCCTAATGTTGAAAAAAATTTACATTTGAGAACTCCTAGATTTTTGCATAGAAAACCTCTATTTTTTATTGATATTGATTCCAATGTTTTGAAATGGATGCCTAATAAGATGTCAAAACGTATATGTCAAAGAGCTGCACAGAGGATATGGAATTTTTTTTAGAAGCTAAGTGAGGGTGGAAGATGCCAACTATTTGTTGAAATGATGAGGCAACTCAAATTTAGGCCCACCATGAAGGCTCTTGGGCTGAGAGTTTCAAATGAGTCAAGTGAAAATTCCATTGTAAAGAACTTGATGAGTGCATATGAGAGTGTAGGTTCTACCTCACGCATGAAGGATAGTTGTGCCACAAGACATGTGATGACAACACTATTAAACAGTCAAACAAGGAACAAGGTGAACCTTACAAAGACAAGTAAGTCTTTTAAAATAAGTAGATCATCTCTAATGAGAGCCAAAGGAAGGTGTGAAAGATTGTAGGAACCAAATAGCAATGAGTTTTGGGAATTCTGGGGTAGAGTGCCATAGAAAGATAAAAGAATTGCTCAAGGCTTGAGATATTTAATAGTAGATTATTGGAAGGATAACACAAGGACCTCTCCTAATCTAAGAGATGTTGTAAGAAGGAGAATTGGTAGTAAAATCCATAACCCACATCTAAAGAATTATTTGGATACCACTCAAACCCAATTTTTTGTTGATTTTGTACAAAAGTTTCCTGAAATTAAAATATGTCAAAGGTATTTTGAAATGCTAATCCTTTTTATGTCAAAATAAATCACACACGCACTACTTGTTGTTGTAGAGTACATATTGAGTTTTCTAACCATTATGATTTTTATCGACGTATATGTGTAGATATGCCTACTAACAATGTTTTGCAGGAATGTAACATAAGGGCTCCACCCAAATCCTCAAGGGAATTATTATATTCCATTTTATGTGAAAGAGAGGATGGTCACAACAAGTCATGTTTGGATGGCACATGTCATTATTGTGGTGGCATGCAACATTTTCCAAATTTCCAACACATGGCTAGTACACACACAATTGGAGACAAAATTGTTGAATTTGGAAAATACAAGACAGTGGCCTACAGTCTAAAAGATGGGAAAGAAGCAAAGAAGTGTGAATTGGTTAGTGATAAGATTCCTATATATCAGTTTATGGGCATTTTCCATGATTAGGTGGTCTATGAGTATGTAAGGAATACACATAGAGCTCAATGGTTGGACTCACAATTCAAGTTATGCAAGGAAACATTTCCACTTCATAGCATTGTTTCAGTTGTCAACTTTGCGGATAACTACACACTACAACCACAGAATGAGGTGCAATTGGATGTTCTATGTTGATTTGTCTAGTAGAGGCATATCATTCAGTCAACATATCATATGGTCAAATAACTATGCATCGAAATTCAATGGGTCCAAGGTTGCTTTTAGATGTTCTATGCTGATTTGGCTAGTAGGGGAATATCATTCAGTCAACATATCATATGGTCAGATAACTGTACATTGCAATTCAAGAACGCCAAAATGTTTTACTGGTTGAGTAGGATGCATAGGATTAACAGTGTTCAACATATGTGGAACTTCTCAGAGGCCAAACATGGAAAGGGGGAGCATGATGGAGTGTGTGCATGTATCAAAGAGCCCTTGCACGAGAAGAGTTAAAGTACAAAGACAATGTAAAGTTGACAGATGCAAGATCAATTGTCGAGTGGTGCAATCATGTAATGGGTCTAGGTAGTCAAGGTAATTCTTTAGTTCGTAGTTTTTTTCATTTAGTAGATGATACTAACATTGCAAAATATAAGGATTGTTGTACAGTAACAAGATTGAGTGAGCTACACTCTTTTGGAAGCTCCAATGTAGGTACATGGACTATCCGTACATGGAAGATGGCATGCTTTTGTTCTGCATGTACACTTTGAGCATGGAATGATTGCGAGTCAACAAAGTGGTTTGACGAATGGTCTATAAGAAGTCTAACCCCACTTGACACTTATTAGCTCCCAACGGCTCTACAAATCATGGAGATGCAATCATCCATTGACTTTGATCATGTATTGGACCTTGTAGAACTAGGTAATATATCTTACTTTTAGGTTTTATTTTGATGTTCATTAAATACATCTAACAAGATGAACATATCAATGCAGGGCATGTATATACAGTGACTGCAGATGAAGACAATCAAGAGGATATAGATTATTACCTGTGTTATTGTATTGAGGCCAAAAAGAAATTGGAGGCCCCAGTTATAGATGGAGAAAACATAGAATATCCTATAGGTTTGGTGGTTGTTACTGGAACATGGCTTAGAAGGTACCCAATTAAGAATGTTGCAGTTTGGTTGTTTGAGGACTTCAACATGCATCAAAATATTCTTCACTACTCAAACCTTATTGTCCCCACTAACATTCATTTGATCAAATATAAGGGAAAACCTGCGAACAAGAACTTGTGGAAAATGCGTGAGTCTGACCACAAGGCAATACTTGACACAATAAAGAGTAGAGCAGACCTGGATGGTTCCCTAGATTGATTGGTAAGTATGCACATTGAATTTGTAAAGTCATGTTATTGATCATTTCTTTATTTCAAGCGTTTAAGTTTGATTGTATAAGGGTTTGCAAAATTGCATTAATGTAGATATGCAAAATGATGGTTATATGCTACTCTCTATTTGATGTAGACCTAGGAGGCCCAAACTCACTCAAAGTGTCACCCTGCCTTCAAGAGGCATATAAAAAGATTAAAAGGGCCTATTAGACCAATCCAAACAACTCCCAAAGTTTGAAAACAACTAGAAGTAGAATTTCCAACTTTCACCCTCGTAACCCTAGTATCAGTGCAAACCTGGTTTTAGGCCCTTAACTCCAATACTTCCCAAAACACTTGACAAACCAATGGATGATTTAGACACCCATTACAGAGTTACAAAACATATCTCAGGGTTAGACACAAGTCCTTTGGACCAAACTTCTGAAACTCCCACTCCTATGTTGTCCTAATTAGGCTAATTAGGCATAAATTACAAATCAACCCAACTTTAGACTTATCATAGACAACTACAACTTTGGGAAAGCATTTCCCATGCCCTCAAACCACTAAATCCATAATTAGTTTCCAAAGTTGACTCTTCTAACATAGCAAACTATGAAACCCTTGATTTTTAGCCAAACTAAGAGGGTTTACTGAAAACCTACATTCCATGCCTCCTCAGATCTCAAAACCAACTCAAAAACTCTTAAGAAACCCTACACATGCTTAATAATTCAAAAGAAATGACCTCCCACTCATATTTTACCAAACCCTAGACTAAAACCTCCACTTTCATGCATTTTCCCACATAAACTCAATAGGGACAACAACCCAATATACTTTATTTCTTTCTCTCAACAAAAAAAACTCTCCCTAACATCTAAACATTATCAATGAGACCCAATACACCAATCACATTGAGAAAAGTTGGTGTATGGTCCTTCAAAACACGAAAAAAGCTACAAAACCCCAAAATAGGGTATACCCGATAGTCATCAGGAAAACATCTATAAGATGCTTCAAATTCTCTTCTAAACCTTCAAACTAGATGAAAAGCACTGTTGATTCATTCCAATACAACATCCATAAAGAATTTGTACAATCTAATGACTGTACGTTACCATACAAATCTGAAAAAGATGGAAAACTCAAAAAATTCCTGAAAATAGTAAGAAATCAATTGGATTTTCTTCCCAAAATCTCCAAGCCAACCTTTACAATGATTATTCCCACCTTTTTAAAGGTTTCCTTACCCAATACAACTGACATAACAGCCTCTAACTGAATTTTGAATCCCTTTATGGCCATTGGAGTGCAAAATTACACTTGTTTACATATTCTTGTTAACAACACTTTGACTCCTTTTACATTATTTTACTATTTGACCCTCCTAGACATCTAAAAAAAATTTCATGGTCTATTTAGACCTTATTGGACCCAAAACATGACCTTATGCATGAAAAGCAACATTAACCTACCTAGACCCCATTTGTCATCATTGACATTTTCTTAACATGTTTGACATCATTTACAATATGGAACAATGAGACACCAAAGTTACCATTTACATCAACCATGGTCTTCTTAGACCTTATTAAGAGAAAATAAACTAAAGACACCCCTACCAACCTATTTATCACCCATCAACCTGCAAAGAATCAAATTTATTTTGAGTAAGGTGTAGGTGCTCCTGCACCACTATTTGGTGCAGGGGCACCAAGCTTCGGTGGTTGTCATTAGGGTGATGAAGTCTTGTTTTGGATTGGATAAGGTAATATAGAACATTTATTGATGTAATGAGTCTATTTTAGTGATTATTAGTGAGTTAGAAGGTTTTAGTTGCAAATTTGCTAAATTAGTGCAAAATGTCATTTTTCAAATTTTGAAGTGCAAGAAATGCATAGTGGGGAAGTTGAACGGTCAGGGAAGGCCAAAGGTCACTTGTGGCGTTGGTTTTCAATAAATTCTTGGTTAAGAGGGTTGAATATCTGTATTTGAATCTTGAATGAAGGAGTATGTGGAGAAGAGTGAAATATTTTGTACAAGCATTGATCAATAAAGCTCTATTTTCTTTGTAAATTTGAGTTTTCTTTTCTCCTTTTCAGTGCTATAGCAGTCAATTACATGAGCCTATACTGAAGGGAATTGAATAAAAGTGTTTTTATTTGGGTAGAGGGATGTGTTAGCCACGTTTTGGTTTTTGTGGCATTGTAATCCATCTTGTTTTGAGCTCTTAGGGTGGATTTTACTATAGGCAAGTCTCGAAGTCTAAATTTCAAGTTTTGAGGTCATCAAGTCATTTAATGGCCCATTCCACCTAATGTATATATTGTAGCTTAGTGGAATGAGTCCATTAGGTGGTTAATATGTTAGAAGATGATTCTTGGAGTAGGGGAGATCATTTTGGAGTGATGGCATGTAGCCTTGGGTGTGAAAATGTGTGATTTTGAGTGAATTTGAGTGGTTTTAGATTGTGAATGGATGAAATCCTTTAGGGAAGTCATTTGTGAGAGTATTTTGAGCATGTACAGACATCATATGGTATTTTTGGGGTGTTGTATGTGATATTTAATTTTGGGAAGAGTGATTTTCAATAAGGCTCCTTGGAAAACCTAGGTTTGGTGGCTTGAGAGTGAGGGTTTAGTGGATTGGTAGCTTGGTGAGTGGTTGGAGCTTTGAAAATTGTGAAATATTAAGTTTGGTAACCTATTTAATGACTATCCATTGTTTTTGAATTTATTTCAGGTGTCTAGGAAGGAGTCTCTTTGGAAACGAGGCCTAATTGGCCTAGTTGCCCCTACAATACAGTGGGAATTTGGAGAATACATTGAAAGATCCATCTCTAGGCCTCCTGTGACCTTATGACCACTTCAAAAACCCTTTTTTAAGCCTACACATGCTTAATAATCCTTAATATTATGCTTCCCCCAAACTTCACCCACTTTTAGTCTCTAAAATCTCAATTTTCCATTAAAAAATGTGCTTGTCTCAACTAGGGCTTCACGCCCAAACATACACATGACCTCCCCAATCCTTGAAAAAATTTAAACACATCAAACTCCACCAGATCTCACTAAAACCAACCAGTTCTAGCCTTCTTCAAAAAAAATTCTTCAATTTGCTACTTCAACCCATGCCTTTTAGGCCTGAATTCATGCATTTTATACTTGATTGTCATTAATGAAATTATATATTAACTTATATGTTTATCTTATTTTCATCTTGTAGGAGTAGGTGTTGGAAAAATTGAAGGATTAGGTGTTGAAACACCTCAGGGAGGACGTGTCGAAACACCTGAAGGAGATAAAGAAAAAGAGATGCCTAAAGAGGTATGTGTTTATTTTATTTTGTGTTTGGTAAATATGTTCCTATTACTGACAATTTTATGCTAACTTGTATCAATTTGATATTTTTGTGTTCACCTATATAGATTGACATTGAAAAATTTGGTATGATTGGTTCTTTGAGAGGGGCATATTCTAGGACTCATGACAGTTTGAAGAGACGTATATATATGAGGTAATCAATATTTCAATTTTAGAGTTCAATTATAATTCAATGTATATTGATTTTGATGTTAATTATTTGATTTTAAATTATATAATATAACTAATCTCAATTGTGGTTTGAATTTTTCTTGTGTATTTACCTTCATAGCCAATCAACAACAACACTCATCTTCCAATGAAACACTCACCAACACTCCAAAATTCAAAACCCTCACTTTTGACAAGTTTCAAAGGGGGTTTATTGAAAACCTCACCTCCAAAGCTCTCCTCACCATTTGAATGCCTCCAACACCTTAAAATATGTCTTCCCTTGCTTAATTAACTCTTATAAAGTGCTGCCCCAAGTGTTTTCCATCACTACCTACTCTTAACCTCCAAATTTCACTTGAAGCACACATTCTTGACAACTAGGCATCATGCCCAAACCCCCAAATGGCCACCCCTACTCTTGAAATCATGCACACATGCCCCCTACACCTAATTATGCAATTCCACCAAGTTACAATAGAATACAATGGGTGGAAAAGACATTTGGTAGAAATTTCCATGCTGCCCCTGTGGAAAAAGTGTGAATTTAGGCTTAGGAGGCATAACTTGAAGTAACAAATTAAAGAAATAGTTTGGAAGAAGGTTAGAACCTAGTTGTTTTAGTGTTATCAGGTGGAGTTTGATGTGATAGAAGGCTTGTAAAGGCATGGTAGGTCATTTGGATGTTTGGGCTTGGTGCAGGAGCACCAACCTTCTCTCTGTTTTCCATGAAGAGTTTGATAGGAAGTGTGTGTGTTAGGGTGTTTGTGTTGAGTCCATGAGTTCAAAGAAGGTCCCAAGTGACCATTCTATGGTACTTGGTCAACTTTGAGGGGCTTATGTATTAATTTTGTAATTATTGTAAATCAAATGGAAAGGAGTGTCAAAGTTGTCAAGGTGGTGTCAAGGGTGGTAGTATATTGTTTTCTTGAATAAGACATGGTTTTTAGGTGAATAAGGTCTCATTAGACCCATTGTAATAGGTTAGGTGATTAAAATGGTAAAAAAGAGCAAACATTACAAAGCATGTAATGGTGTTATTAAATTATGTAAAAGATGAAATTGTGATCTCCAATGGTCATAAGTGGTTTAAATTTCAGTTGGGAGGGAAGTTGGTCATTGGTTGAAGAGGAGAAGCATTTAAAAAGGCTTGAGGACACCATTTGTAATGTTGGATCAAAGTTTAAGGTATTGGCAATAAGAAAATTCTGAGTTTTCTTCATTTTTTTGTGTTTCTTTCACATTTTGTAGACCTGTACGAGCTGTACAGACTAACATTTGCTATGTAATCTTTCATTTCTCATGGAGGACTATGTTAGCCTTATTTTTCATTAGGTTTGAAAGAATTTAATAAAGATTTGTTGAAGAAATCATTGTTTTCTTGTGACAGGCCGAGAGCACCCTATTGAGGGTTTTATGATAAAAAACATGTCTTAAAGGGCCCTTACACAGAATATATCTACTATAACTAGGGTAATGGGCCCTAGGGAGTCTGATTAAGTTGTAGGTTGCATGATTAGAGTTGTGGGGAAGGAAAAAAGGAGATAAGCCTATTGTCCTATTGATTTTTGTTAAAGAAAACACATGAAAATGGAGCCCTTAGCCTAGGGTTTGTGAAAATCAATGAGAGTGTGGAGTTTTTTTCAACTTTTGAGCACATAGGGGTCACAATACACATGTTTGAGTTGATGGAATGGTCTAGGAGGTTGTGGAAGTGGGATTTTGAATAAACCCTCTTGGTTTGGCATGAAATTTAGGGTTTTTTGGTTTGCTATGTTGGAAGGGTTAACCCTAGGAAAAAATTGTGGTTTCAGAGGTTTGAGGGCATAGGAAATGCTGCCCCAAGGTTTCAAGGGCCTGTGACAAGTTTAAAGATATGTTGCTTTGTAATTTAGGCCTAATCAGCCTAATTAGGTTAGCGTAGAAGGGGTGATTTTAGGAGGTTGGTCCAAAATAATTATTTATAACTTTGGGATATGCGTTAAAAATCTGAAAAGGGTGTTTGAAACCATCATATGTTTGCCAAATGTCCTGGAGAGTATTTGAGTAAAAGGCCAAAAATTGAGTTTGCACTACCGCTAGGATTCATGGGTGAAATTGAGAAATGGTGCTTCTGATTGTTGTCTAACTTGCAAGATTGTTTAAATTTATTTAAAAGACCATTTTAATCTGGTTAGATGCCTCTTGAAGGAAATTTTTCAATTTGATTAAGTTTGATCCTCCTGGTCTGTTGAATCCCTTAAGAGTCTGAAGTGCAAAATGGCTACAAACTTCAACATGACGTTACTTAGACACCGTGAGGCTTAGAAAATTCTCATTAGAGCCTATGGGATTTTTTTGTTCCCATATACAATAACCTCTCTCATTTTTTGCTATCTCAAAGGCGTTTTCCTGTGGTGGCGAGATTTCACTTGGGAAAAAGTTGTCAAATGCAAGTAGTGAAAAGTTACAAAGTGGTGCAACTTTCGTTATGCAACTCATATGACCAAACTAACTGTTCCAATGCATATGAGTGGGTAAATTTATGCTATTCATGGTTCTATTTCACACCCAAATGTGCTGAATCGCTTTGAGCTACGTTCAATTGCTTCGAGCTATGTTCAACCGACTGAATCGGTTAAGAGTCTGAAGTGCAAAATGGCTGTAAACTTTAGCATGACATTACTTGGACACCGTGACACTTAGAAACTTCTCATCTGAGCCTATGGAATCATGTTGTGTCCCTATACAATAAACTCTCTCGATTTTCACTATCTCAGAGGAATTTTCCTGTGGTGGCAAGATTTTGCTTGGGGAAAAAGTTGTCAAATGCAAGTAGTGCAAAGTTGCAAAGTGGTGTAACTTTCATTCTACAACTTGTGTGACCAAAATAACTATTCCAACACATATAAGTGGGTAATTTTATGCTAGGAATGGTCCTCTTTTGCACCCAAACATTCCAAATCGCTCTGAGCTACGTTCAACCAACTGAATCCCTCAAGAGTCTGAAGTGCAAAATGGCTGCAAACTTCAACATGATGTTACTCAGACATCGTGATGCTTAGAAAATTATTGTATGGGCCTATGGGATCTTGTTGTGCCCCTCTACAATAACCTCTCTCAGATTTTTCTATCTCAGAGGTGTTTTCTTGTGGCAGCGAGATTTCACTTGGGGAAAAAGTTGTCAAATGCAAGTAGTGAAAAATTGCAAAGTGGTGCAAATTTTGTTCTACAACTCGTGTGACCAAAATAACTATTCCAACACATTAGAGTGGGAATTTTTACACTAGGAATGATCCTCTTTCACACCCAAACGTGCCCAATCACTCTGAGCTACGTTCAACCGATTGAATCCCTTACGAGTTTGAAGTGCAAAATGGCTGCAAACTTTAGCATGGCGTTACTTGGACACCGTGAGGCTTAGAAACTTATTTTTAGAGCCTATGGGATCATGTTGTGCTCCTCAACAATAACCTCTCTCAGTTTTTTCTATTTCGGAGGAATTTTCCTGTGGCGACGAGATTTCTCTTAGGGAAACAATTGTCAAATGCAAGTAGTGCAAAGTTGGAAAGTGGTGCAACTTTCGTTCTGCAACTCGTGTGACAAAATTAACTATTCCAACATGTCTGAGTGGGTAATTTTATGCTAGGAATGGTCATCTTTCACACCCAAATGCACCGAATCGCTTCAAGCTACGTTCAATCAGCTGAATCCCTTAAGAGTCTAAAGTGCAAAATGGTTGCAAACTTCAACATGATGTTACTCGAACACCGTGATGCTTAGAAACTTCTCATATGAGCCTATGGAATTGTGTTGTTCCCCTCTACAATAACCTCTCTCAGTTTTCACTAT
This sequence comes from Sequoia sempervirens, assembly GCA_007258455.2. NCBI lineage: Eukaryota > Viridiplantae > Streptophyta > Pinopsida > Cupressales > Cupressaceae > Sequoia > Sequoia sempervirens. The sequence goes on from VDFB02270651.1 coordinate 470,794,142, forward strand.
CTCGGAGGCATTTTCCTGTGGCGGTGAGATTTCTCTTGGAAAAAAAGTTATCAAATGCAAGTAGTGCAAAGTGGTGCAACTTTCATTCTGCAACTCGTGTGACCAAACTAACTGTTCCAACACATCCAAGTGGGTAGGTTTATGCTAGGAATGGTCCTCTTTCACACCCAAAAATTCTGAATCACTTCGAGCTACGTTCAACTGGTTGAATCCCTTAAGAGTCTGAAGTGCAAAATGGCTGCAAACTTCAGTATGACGTTAATCAGACACCGTGATGTTTAGAAACTTATCGCCTGAGCCTGTGGGATTGTGTTGTCCCCTCTACAATAACCTCTCTCAATTTTCACTTGGAAGGACAATCAACATGTCTAAGTCAAGGGAAAGTCGCCCCAATCTAGGCAAGGCACAAGCAAAGTCCGCCATGCCCATGGTCAAGGAAAATGTCCAAGATGATGCAAAGTCCACTTCGGAAAGAAAAGCTATGTTCAAACTATTGTCAAGTCTGCCCTTGGATTGAATAATGCTTGTCCAAGATAAAGGTAAAGTCCACCCAGCTCAAAGCATACATGGAAAAGACAATGTAAAGTCGGACCAGCTCAAAGCATACATGGCAAAGACAACTTAAAGTCCACCCCAAGCTGAAAATAGGAGATGCAAAACATATCTTGAAGTCCACCTTAGGCAAAGATCAAAGGGGACATCCAACATGCTGAGATGGTGCCTCGTCATCTTCCAGCCAATCAAATTGTTCCAAGCTAGCATGTCTAGGTTCAATGAACCTGACACTTCATAATGCAACAACTTTTTATTGTTGGTTTATATTTACTTGAAGGACAAGTGTCCCCAAATTTAATTTTCTCATTGGTTGAGAGGTAGTTAGTTGTGAAAAACCCTAATTAGGGTTTTATTTTGTAATCTCAATCATTGATTCGAAATCAATCTTGGCCATTGAATTGTATTCAAGGAGCCTATAAATTGAGCTCACCCCTCATTTGTAAAACATGGGAGCATCCATCACATACTACTAGTTCACTACCTTGTCTAGATACTTTCACTTACTATTATGCTTTGATAGATTTTTTCCAAGCATCCATCGCTTGTTTGAAAGCACTTGTTGTAGGCTCTTAGCCATAGTAGCAAGACAGTGAATTGTTTGGTAAAATGCTTTGGTAGACATGTATGAAAAATGTGGTAGCATAGACAAGGTAGTAAACTATTTGAAAAAATGCCTCAAAGAAATGTGGTCTCATGGTGATGGAATGCCACGACAATCCATGAGATCACATTTCTTTGAGGCATTTTTTCAAATAGTTTGCTATCTTGTCTATGTTATTGCTTACTATTACACTTTGATGGATTTTTTCCAACCATCCATATAGCTTGTTTGAAAGCACCTATTTTAGACTTTTAGCCATAGCAACAAAGTAGTGAATTTATTGATAAAATTCTTTGGTAGACATGTATGAAAAATGTGGTAGCATAGACAAGGCAGTGAACTGTTTGAAAAAAAATCCTCAATGAAATGTGTTCTCTTGGTGATGGAATGCCATGACAAGCACATTGAGACCACATTTCTTTGAGGCATGTTTTTGAATAGTTCACCACCTTGTTGGTGCAGGAGCACCAAGCCTCTTGATATGGTACTAAATGGCCATGGATGGAATTGTGGTTAAGATAGGAGAGTTTGAGTTTTTTTTTGTTTCAATAAGGTCTACTTAGACTATTCTTATGTTTCCAAAATGATTTGGAGTTTTCATTTGATAATTTGGCCATAACTTGTAATCATGTTAAAAGTTGTCAAGATGGTCAAATGTTGTCAAGGTAAGTAGAATAGGAAGTCATTTAAGAGGGTCTAGAGGATTAGGAAATAATAAAGAGTTAGAAGGATGAAAATGTCAAATTTGTAAGTTGCATAAATGTAGCAAATTTGAAAACCAATGGCTACCTCCTTTGAAAAGTTGCTACTTGGTAGTTATAGACATTGCCAGGAGAAGTTGGATTTGAATGTAATCATTATAAAAGCCTCAAAAATGGCTTGTGCAGGGTTGTTGAAGGCAGTTTGAAGATTGTACACATTTTGTTTTCATGAAATACAATGTTCTCGACAACTTTTTTCCTATTTGTCTAAACTTTGAAGGATTGGTATAGACCCGTACAACCTTCCTTTTCTCTAAAAATTCTTAGATGTTTTAGGTACGTGTGTTGGCTCTCTAATGCTTCAGATTTGAGGTCTTAATTGTGCAAATTGAGGAAGAAATCTTTATTTTTTTGGGACTGCTCATTTACCTTGTTTTGGGGGTTTTGAAAGGGAACAAAATGGGTTTCTAAGCCTTCCACCCACTGTATAGTCCTGTAACTTGGTGGATAGGATTATATAGGTGAAATAAACATGTATGCATCTTTTTTTGTGCAGGGAAGGCGTATTTCTTGATTTCAGTGAGTCCCTAGGGTTGTTTCCATTGGAAAATGCATGAATTTAATGGGTATAGACCTGAATTTGATGATGGGGTGTTAGGACAAGTTATCTTATGAACTTTTAAGCTTGTGGGGGTGAATTCAAGGGTTTTTTACTAGGTGGAAAGTTTGGGAAGGGCCTGGAAGTGTCTTTTTCAATAAACCCTCATCAAAGTGCACAAAACAAGGGTTTTTCTGTTTGGTGTGAAGGTGGTTGTACAAATAAAATATAATGGGGGATTTTGGGGTTTGATAACCTTCCAATTGCTTCCCTAAGATCTCAGAGTGTTTGAAAAAGTTTAAGAGGGGGGTCCTTTGTAAAATTGACCTATTTGGAGGCCTAAAACGGTGAGAAATTCAGTTTTCTCAAATTTGTTCCAAAGGAGTCATATGGGGGGCTAAGATATTTTTTGTAACTCTGTAATGGGTGTCTAAATAATCCTTTTTTTTTTTCAAGCGTTTTGGGAATTTGTGGAGTTAAGTGCCTAAAAACGGGTTTGCATTGCTACTAGGTTTGCAAGTGTGAAAGTGGAAAATCCTACCTTTGATTGATTTCAAAATTTGGGAGTTGTTTGGATTGATCCAATAGATCCTTTTAATCTTGTTAGATTCCTCTTGAAGGCAAGCTGGCATTTTGAGTGGGTTTGGGTCTCCTGTCTCTGCATCACTTGTCTATGCTATTGCTTCTTATTATGCTTTGATATATTTTTTCCAAGCATCCATAGCTTGTTTGTAAGCACCTATTTTAGGCTTTTAGCCATAGCAGCAAGGCATTGAATTGTTTGATAAAATGCTTTGGTAAACATGTACGAAAAATGTGGTAGCATAGACAAGGCAATGAATTGTTTGAAAAAATTCCTCAAAGAAACATGGTCTCATGGTGATGGAATGATATGAAAATCCATAGAAATTTGCATGTCATGGCATTCCATCACCATGAGACCACATTTCTTTTAGGTATTTTTTTCAAGCAGTTCATTGCCTTGTCTATAGTATTGCTTGCTATTATGCTTTTGATAGATTTTTTCCAAGCATCCATAGCTTGTTTGAAAGCACTTGTTTTATGCTTTTATCCATAGCAACAAGGTAATGAACTGTTTGAAAAAATACTTTGGTAGACATGTATGCAAATTTTGGTAACATAGACAAGGCAGCGAACTATTTGATAAAATGCATCAAAGAAATCTAGCCTCATAGAATGCCATGATAACAAAATGCAATTGGCAGCCGCTCCTTCTTATTAGTTATGCAATGTGAAGTAATTGCATAACTACTTAGGTTGACTTTGTAAAAACTATATTATAATTGATAATTTGTCATCTATCAACATCTAGTTATTAGTTATGTAGTGTGAAGTAATTCTTTGACTTTGAAAGATGTGCAATAAAATGTAATCAACGATATGAATATAAACTACAAAAAAATATTTTTTACAATTCATTAGTTAAAATCTTTATTTTATTTGCTCTCTATATCTCTATATGCTATGGAAATACCTTTCAATTTCAAAATAAATAGATTTTATCTCTTGTTCTACAATTTTTTACATTTTTTTAAATATAAATTTTTCCCGACTTTTTAAAAAACTCTTATACTTTTGGTTTGTCAAATTTTTTCCCAAAAGATTTTTGTTGCTATGCATTGGAAGCATGAATCATACACGTGAATACACACACTATACATGAAGTATACATGTGAATAAGTAAAGCATACATGTGAATAAGTGAGGCACAAGTAATTGAAGCATTCCAAAGGATACAAACCACCAGGAATGGAGCTTATTTACACAATACGCTTTAGATGGAGCTTATTGAGAAATTGACAATAATTAATGAAGCATTAGATGTAAACAAAATCCATGCCTACAACATTCAAGCATACGATTTACACAATATGCATGATAACATCATTCAAGAATGACAGTAGCAAAATAATATTTTTTTAATCAAAAAGTCATAAGGTATACAATGATATATATTGATAAAAGTATATAAAATATATCCAAAAAACCCATATAGGCTTAGTACAAAGGAGCCATATTATGGACATAAAATGTCACGTATATATCGCTTGTACAAAACATATGTTCCAAAATGCCACATAGGCATACAAAAAATGACCCTAATACAGTCATTTCCCTCTTGGGGAAGGAAATAGATCTCGCGATGCCTTCAAAATTCGGATGGATGGAGTGACTATTGGTTCTCTGGTCTTTTGAACATGCTCGCTAGTACTCCTCTCTTCACTTTGGAACTTCAACTGATACCATAAAATGTAAAGATGTTAATACACAAAAATTGAGTTGTGGAATGACATATAACAAAATATAACCACTTACTACATACAGATAGTCATCATTCACATTTACATCATTACCACATCCACGATCTGGAGTGACAACCACCTGTAGCAACCATCAAGATAGAAATTAAGCTACACAAAAGTATCATGAAAATTTTCTATAATAGACCATAAAAGAGCAAATATAATGTCAAATCAACTAATTTGTTGCATACCTCTCTCAATGGATTAGAACTAGCTATTGCTGCAGCAACTCCATGGTCCATCATGCCACCAACATCACTAGGGCTGTCTAATGTCAACATCTGCAAATGGTAAATGAAAGAGTAAATGGTAGGGTGAACTATTAAATGTTAATGGGATGGGATTAAGAAGGAATAAAGGAACAAAAAGTGAATTAGGAGAAGATAATGTAACACAATCAAGGAATATGAATGCAATGTTTGTGTTTCTCATCAATTTTTTAGATTTGTATATGAAAAATTAAGAAAACTTGCTAATATTGTTTTACAACACCATTTTTGAATAAAGGCTACCTGAGTGTAAGGTCCTTGAGGAAATGAATTGAAAGGTGTGGAGGTCGAAGGTCCACCAAGAAACTATTTGAAATCCAAAGCATGTTATGAGACAAACATTCAAATATAAAATTCAATTGTTCAAATGCAATAATAATATCTTTAATACTAGTTGCATACCTATGGACTCAACGTCAAGAACAAATAAGGGTCTGTAGGAATGGGGCACGTCTCATGAACACTCCGACCTTGAAATTTCATCAAATTGAAATTCTACTAATTTACTTATTCTTAAATTTCAAAATATAATTTAATAAACAACATTAAATGAGCTTTCTAAATTTTACCTGATTGTCAATGCTGAATGTATCATTCAACAAATCATTTGTGAAATCCATCGCCTTTGCAACTGATGTAGGCTGTGTAGCTACATCCCGAGCACTCTAATAATCATACGTGCAAACAACACCACAAGTGCCACAATGGTGGGTTGGAGCTTGGGGCCTACACATCTCCTCCACACCAAGCTCTACTAGAGGCCTCACACACTGTAAAATGGTCTGTGTGAGTGAGCCAATCAAACTCTAGCATGTCCACCTCTACACTATCCTTAACAATGGAAGGAACGACGACATGCTCCACCATGGGTTTGACCAAGGGTCTCGGTGCCAACTGTGGATTATGTCATGCAATAGGTCTATCATGTGTGGAGCCCCTACCTCTACCCTGAAAGTATAAGATGTCAGAATAATTTGGCATCTTATTGAGGATAAACTCACAATAGAGTTTCCTCAAAAAGTATTGTGGTACCTCATGGTTATTGCATGGAGGTTGGTCAAATACCATCCACCACCGCTCCCAAAATTTATTTTTAATTAACTCATGGTGGTACCAATGGATGGGGAACCTCCTGCATATATGAGACAAAGGTGTGTTGGTTTTCAGGTTTGTAAATAGGGTACACAAGTCAGCTTTGCTAATTTTTTGTTTTTTAACATCTACATATGAGAAACCTCTAGCATAATATTTTCTCATCTCATGCCTCTTATTTGACCAAAAAATTATTTTCTCACTCATTTCTCCTACATGAGATACAATTGACTTCAATGATTCAACAATCCCTCTCTTATAAGGGTGGGTTTCGGTATACTCAGTTAATCTTCCAATTAATTGTTCAATTTCTCTTTTATTGTTTTCAATTTGATTTAGAATATTTTCTTGCGTTCCTTGAGGATGCCTATGAATTGATGGAGAGGTTTTAGGTTGTTCTTGAATAAGAGGCTCTTCCTGAGGGAGTAATGATGAATTCTCAAAGTTTTAAGGTGGAGATTCATTCCCTGATAATTAGAACAAAATTTTATTATAAAAACCTATTTCAATCTGCATTCTAAATCAAATTCGAAATAAATTGAATAAAAATACATACCTCTTCGCAATATTCGATGTCTCTGACATGTTGGTAGCATCCTTGTGAAAGATAGCAAGCCAACGATGCAAATAATAGATGATATTTGGCGAGCGCGAGTTGCAGACCTCCAATCCTCCAAGCCAAGCTATGGGTTGAAGAGAAATGAGGGTTTGAAATACGTTTTTTTCTTTTATTTTTCTTTTCAATTTGGTGCATGCCAAATTTAGCGAGCGCCAAATTTGGTGCACGCCAAATGACTCTAAGTCATTTGACGTGCACCAAATGGCCAATTTCGACCTTTTTTTGTGAATTTTTACAATTTGACACCTAAATTGTGTCATAGATTGGTGAACTTACCACATTTATCTAAAATATATTATCCTAAGGGATAGTTATTATACCACAGAGTAATCCATTAACCCATAAACATGGTCCATAGGTCATGGGGTTAGAATTACCAACTCACTAGTAACACATTAAACCCACAGGAGTTGGCTTCTATCTAGTCATAAAAATATATAAAATAATAAATTTATGCAAATGGTAAGCAATTTAAATGAATGACAAAATCACAACTCTAAATATAGTTACATAGTGGAAGCATAATAACAATGAAATTTTGGAAAACACTCAATCTTTATTCATATATGAAATAATTTAGACATACCTTAGTACACCTTAACCAATCTATCCCCTTCTTTAAGCCCAAATAGGCCATTGAATATATCATTTTATCTCCACTCACCTTAGGCTCAAATTTTATGTCCAATTTCATCAAGCATTTCAACAATGTAACGCCCCGCCATGAAACCCTAGAGGACCACATGTTACGACACCAAAAAAATGGAACAATTTTTTTTTGAAAGTACAATGTGTACAAATTTGTAAATGAAACAATAGTTTTCATTCTAACCTAAGTCCTCTAAGGTTCCATGACTACACTACAAGAATCCCATTAACCAACTTACAAGAATTACAAATAATCTTTATCACCTCATCATACAAAATTCGTCTAACAATATGAATGCATATAATCCGACACATAATAATGAACAACAAATAAGAACCTTCCATATCATATCATCAAAATAATAATAATATCCCAATTCAAATCAATTAACTAACATATGCAATAACATCATTTACATCATCCATCACATAAGAGAGTTCAACAACAAATTACAACATTTCATCTTAACATATAGAACAACAATGTCTCCTCATATACATGTGAGGAGAGTACATTAGAAGTATAATACAAGTACATAAAATATGATCTACTCAAACTGGAACAAGTGCAGTAGTCCACATCATCAAAAGTAACCACCACCCAAATGATCAATGGAGAAGGGAACCCAATGGAGTATATAGCACATTCCACCCAACCATGTGGAACCCTAAGGTCCACCCCCCATGTTAGGAGATGAAAATAAGGTCCCACCACCAAAGCAAACAAGAAGACAGTAGCATGATACGAAGAGGTAACATGACTCCAACATAAAAATACCACAAACAACTCACAACAATGACACCGCTTCTAGAGGAATGCAACAATAAAGTGAACACAAGACAAGGGAATGCTAGGTTGCTATAGAGAGGAGTGTCATCACATAGTTTTTTATGGGTTACCCTGGCATAACCTTCCTAGGGTACCAGACCCCCATCCTGGGTTACCCTGGCCACCTCTACTGGTCATTGGACCCCCATACAAACTCATGCGGGATCAACATACCTTCTAGTTGAACCAGGTAGTTGATCTTTCCATTCTAGGCCTTCCCACTCATCTCAAGCCTAAAAAAGCACTTGATCCATGAGTGAGGCATTATCTCAATTAATGTGAACTACCCAATCCCCTAATTTATTTTAGGTTATCATTGATTAAGAAACACTCAATGAGTTACCCTGGACCTGCCACTTTGTGTGTCGAACCTCCATTGAGAGCCACTCCCCCTACTAACAACTAGAATCCCTGAAAATATCCAACCAAGTAAAGCCATTTGCACAAAATCATAAATCACATGCACATTCACATAAAGCGAGGCTTGAATCCCTCTTGCTCACAAGTATCCACAATCAACAAATTCTTCAGTGCAAGGCTAGAACCCACATAGTCATAAATCAAGTGTAAGAACAATAGTTCACAATGTACTCAACAAGAAAAGCAATAGTAAACAAACTCTTTCCCCAACCTCTGGAAGATCAACTAACCACTATGTACAATAACTCCCCACCAAAGAAATGACAATATCAAACAACTGCGACAACCACAATCCAAAATTGACTAAAATTCCAAATTGCACACACATAATTCATCACAAGGAAATTGTCAAACATTGCATCCATGACATACACTATTTTAAAGCAAAATTCATAATAATTAACCAATATCTATGATATCGACTAATCTAATTTATGACTCCACTATTAGAGCATACAATGAAATCAACATTTAAAGGATTTTCCATTGTAATTATTTAACTAAATCCTTCAGTCACCAAAATACTATTAACTCAATTTATTTATTTAATAATTTCTTCACTTATCTAGACATCATTTAGATCCCTTTTCTGATTTAATTTTCCCCAATACGTTCATATTTATAGTCATTCAATTTACATATAAAGAATTGTCCTTCCACAAAACCATAAAATATAAATACTTGAACCTATACATATATTTACAAATATATCTATACATACATACATACATACATACATACATACATACATACATATATATATATATATATATATATAGATAGAGAGAGAGAGTCAAACATCGGTATATATTTATATATATACCTATACTTATATATGCATATATTATATCTAACTATTGGTTCCATCTATAGATTACAATATAGTAACAATTACAGTTGAACTTATATATATATATATATAAATAATTGAAAAACACAAAGTTTATTATGCAATAGATTCTCCATACTATCAAATGTCTAACCATATATACAAGCACAACTGATGCCTAGATACTCTTGTCAGTAGAACTTTATATAATCTGGAACCCAAACATGACACCCTTATATTGAACTCCATTACAATTAAATCCCATACAAACACATATTCATGAAGTAGTCAATAACCGATGACAAACAAAGCTACGATTCTATCATACATTAAACAAAATACCAAGAATGACGAATGTCTACTTAAATTATATCCATTGAAGTAAATACATAATGTAAAGTGGTGCATGCAAAGCATGGAACATGCTAATCAACCGATACTTAAACAAGCATAAGCATGAAATCGATAAGACGTAGGGGTATATACATTGTATAACATCGGTTATAAATACAAACTTAAATTGGATAAGGGAAAGGTTGTGTTTGCTAAGCAAAGGACTAAAATTGCTACTTACAGCGAACATGCAAACACAAAGGAGGAAACACCTATATATCGATGTACATAGAAGATCAAACTACAATAAACAACCTCAATGGTTCCCAACAAGTGACAAAGGCAAGCAAAAAATTACTAACAGATAACGATTTTTGAGGTTAAACATAATGTGACCATCTAAATCTAAGAATATAAAGCATGGAATGCAATAAGAGTAGGGTTTCAACTTAAGAATGAAATGATGGAGTTTCCGAATATACCAAATGCCATTTAAAAAATGCAACGATCTCCAAGTATAAATAAGGCCATAGAGTTGAAATTAATATGCATTCAACATCGACAGAGAAGCCACAAAGAAGGTATGCAGGCCAGCACCGAATGAAGACACAATGGATTCAAATAAAAATCACAATCTCTAGTGCCAAGGTGAACACAAGGCAAAGTATTGAATGCTCCTTAATGTTGGAATGTTTTGAGCAGATTAGAAGGGAACTACACTAAAAGTTAAGAGGCTACGATGCAAGACACAAACAAACATCAAACATTCAACATGGAAATGTAGTTTGAAGGAGAAGTTGCTAATTGGGGTTTAGAATTCAAATACCATGAAATTAGAGTCATCAAATCTAATACAAATCACCACCAACAGTGCAGATTATCGAATTCCAACAAATAATAAACCCCAAGCATACCACTCAAGCATACATCAAAATTTGACCGGGAAAATTGGCTACAAATACATTGATATCAAAGAGGGAGAGGAGGCACCAAGACTAAGAAGGAAAAACCCTCAGAAACTTTCATGCAAGTGAAATCGGCTAATTAAGACACCAACAGATAGAGAACATAATTTCGACACTAGATCGAGAAACATTATGAAAGTGTAACTTCTTCATGCGAAAGGTATAAAGAAATAAGTCATTATTCTCTATTCTATAACAAGGCACGACCTAACCATGACAACAAAACATCAGCCAAGCAATAAGGAAAAACAATGAACACATCACATAAGGTATATGTGCAAACAAAAAATAGGACAATTTCAAGTAGGCTAAGAATGGAATTCACTATCAAAAGTAACAATAAGGAGACCGTGATAGAGTAAATGATTTACACAGAACACCACCAAATAATCTTTGAAAATATACAATTTTCTAATTACTTCAATTAGATAAAGGATAAGGTAAGCAAAGAAATGTTTGATTTCAATACAACATAAATATTTAGGGTTTTGCTTCAAACATAAATAGAGGTAGAAATTTCAAAAGGATGGAACCTGGTTTATTTGAGTGTTAGAGGCGAAATATTGATGAAGCTCTCTGAAATTCAACTTCGGCTCAAAGTTCTTTACAGATTCCCCAAATAACCTCTACCAAACTCAATTCAAGCTTTTCCCCAAAACTAGATGAAAAACCCCAAATCCAAGAAATTTTTTCCAGAACAAGAAAATTGATTCACGCCTGAGAAGAAAGATTAGTTTTTAGAGCATAACCAAAAGCCCTTTCTTTTACAAAATAACTAATTAATTTATGTCCCCACTATGCCCGTTACAACATGCACTTTCTTTAAATGAATTATTTTATAATTTAGCCACTCCTTACAATTTTCACACAATTAGATGCACAGTTTAATTTTATTAATTTAATCCTTTCATTTTAGTTTGCTTGCACAATACAATAATTAACATATTTATTTAATTTTTCTTTATTAAACCATAAATTTTAATTTATTTAAATCAAATAAAACCTTAATAATATTTTATTTATCTAAACCACAATTGTAACAAAACAATTATTTAAATTATCAAAATACCTTCAACCACAATAATCTTTATTTTAAAATAATAATTAGTCAAGGCACTAATCAAACAAATAACTCAAATGAATAGAATATCAAACAATACTTGCTTAGTGAAAAGGAAAACAACATAATGACAACAGGAGGGCACTATCATCCTCCTATGATTTGACTTACTCCTAGAAGTCGCAAGATAAAAATAAAACATATGAAAATACAAGCACATCAAATTATCAAGAACAACTTCAACAAGGACAAAAGATGAGAACTACTAACCATGAACACAATATGATTGACAAGTGACCAGGGTAATCATCCTCATTGAGGATGATGGAAGGTAGGGGACCTTTTGTCATCTTTTTTCAATGTTTCCCATTGGGTTTTAAGGCACACTCAAACTTGACAATTCGGTGGAGTCATGCACGGTACACAGTACCTACATTAGACAAACTGTCATATATATATATATATATATATATATATATATATATATATATATATATATATATATATATCAAACAATCAAGCACACCATGAGATGAATTCACAGCATAGCAGGGTACTCACGAACGAGTAATGCTACACTGTCCCTCTCACCAAGAAACTTCAAACAATAATCCACATCAATGAATAACAACAATAACATCGTAACCATCCGCTACATATCTATCATTAAAGCTGATTCATTGCATCAAAATGCTATACTACCACAAAATGCAGGAAAATTATGCACACAAGGCACACATTTTTCATTTAACAGTCATCATTTTTATGCAAGACATTCCATTTTATTCATTATTCAACACACAAATCTCAAATCATATGCAACACAAGATCATAATTTTATGCCTTTTCAAAAACATAAAGCACAATTTGCCACATCATAAACACAAAATTCCAGATTTAACACACATTCTTCACATACACACACAAAGTCACATCATCGAGAAACACATCATAAGGCTACATAAAGGTCCATAATGCATCCCTGGTAGGAAAAATATCGGTGCATTGCACACTGCACCGAGGGTCCTATCCTTTCTGCCAGTTTTTTGCACCATTGGACCAACACCACCGAAAGACAAATCTCGGGTTGCTAGGCAAGAATGACCAAAAAGAAAATACATAAAATCAAGAGTGCAAAAACCTAGGTCAATGTAATGGGCTCATATGTATCCAGATTGCCTAGTGTATGGACCTAGGCTCTGATACCATGTGTAACACCCGGCCACGAAACCCTAGAGGACCACACATTACGACACCAAAAAAATGGAACAATTTTTTTTAAAAGTACAATGTGCACAAATTTTCAAATAAAACAATAGTTTTCATTCTAACCTAAGTCCTCTAAGGTTCCATGACTACACTACAAGAATTACAAATCATCGTTATCACCTCATTATACAAAATTTGTCTAACAATATGAATGCATATAATCCGACACATAATAATGAACAACCAATAAGAACCTTCCATATCATATCATCAAAATAATAATAATATCCGAATTCAAATCAATTAACTAGCATATGCAATAACATCATTTACATCATCCATCACATAAGAGAGTTCAACAACAAATTACAACATTTCATCTTTACATTTAGAACAACAATGTCTCCTCATATACATGTGAGGAGAGTACATCAGAAGTATAATAAAAGTACATAAAAGATGATCTAATCAAACTGGAACAAGTGTAGTAGTCCACATCATCAAGAGTAGCCACCACTTGAACGATCAATAAAGAAG
>VDFB02270651.1:470807830-470836754 GCA_007258455.2 Sequoia sempervirens
GAGTATTATATGGAGTCAATGTTGTGTTTACAGTCTTTGAAGGCATCTGGATTTTCCAAACATCAAATATCACTCGATAATACTTCAATGCTATTGATTACTTCACAATGTTGTTTCTTTATTTTAGTTATTTTCATTTATTTTGCAATCTTACAAATCTATTGTTCTGATCATCCAGAATGTTTTTTAGCATAAACTTTGAAAGAACAAAAATACAGTGAAATATATGCTATTTCTAGAATGTTGGTAAACAAAATATTGTAAAATATTGATAAGTTCATAATGATAAACAAAAAACAAATCAGAACACAGCCAAGAAGTTAGCTAACATTCCTGCTAATCATAAAATGTCCATAGGAAGCATCTACAAGCAACTAAATCTCCTACGCAAATAGGCAAAACCATCGAACCCTTGCTTGTTCATTCGTAGTAACAAGGAAAACAAGTGGCAAATAAATAATTTTTTTGTTTCATGTCGACTATGGTGAAAAACTTGGCACAAGTGTTTAATATTTTCACTGTAAATTTACTTGGCCTTATAAGGAAGTATCATAATTATCAAAATCCTGTGAGATTTAGGGCTGTGAAGCCACAGCCTCCAGGTTCAGCACCAAGACCCGAAGAAGAAGCCAAATAATGGTCCATTTTTGTGATATTTAGGGGTAGCAATGCATTTGACAACTATTGTAGCAGGTCCCTGTTTCGTCTATTAAGTGTTATTGCAAAAGTATCTTCCCACGGCCTTTCATCATTCACTCCCACAGGAAATCGAACACATTCTTGCCCGTTAGAGCCCTTACATATCAGTCTTTGAATCAATTAGCAATGGAGAAATAAGACGAACCAAAAACCAAACTCCCTACAGTTGCTGCTTCAATCTATTCACACTAAATAAAAAATTATCTCTAAAATTATCAGCGTTTTGGACTTACTAGATTCTTCAGCTCGAGACAAGATTTTTTGCAGCCTATTAAATGAAAATATTGGTTGGAGTTAAAATTTATTTTCACACCCCAGGTCAGCCTCCTTAGAAATGCCGCTTCAATCCATTCGCAATGAACAAGTAAACCATAACCAACGTGGAGCATAGTGTGAAGCCAAGCGTGGGAGGCATGCAACTACCAGGTTTCTGCTCCTGTGGATATTGTTTGTGTATTAATAATATATATACTCTTATATAATATATATTAGGTTGAATTGGTTTGACCAGATTCAAATTTTGATGGCAAAATATTCTTCTTTCTTTTTGCATAATGTGGAAAAGAGAATTTAGAAGTTCGTCTTTTGTAAAGTGGGGTGGCTGCTTCAGATGTATAACGCCAGGGATGTTATTTTATCTGAAGCTCAGAGAATACCAAAACAGAGTACTTTCTATTATTTATTCAAGTAACAAAAACCACCGATACAAATAGGAGAACAGGGAGACATAGTCCTGTTCAAATACAAACATTGACTATGCTATAATTATGAGAAGAAGGAAACCATAACCAACGTGGAGCATAGTGTGAAGCCAAACGTGGGAGACATGCAACTACCAGGGGTCTGCTCCTGTGGATATTGTCTATGTATATTAATAATATATATACTCTTATATAATATATATTAGGTTGAATTGGTTTGACCAGATTCAAATTTCATGGCAAAATATTCTTCCTCATACTTTTTGCATAATGTGGAAAAGAGAATTTAGAAGTTCGTCTTTTGTAAAGTGGGTTGGCTGCTTCAGATGTATAACACTAGGAAAATGTAGCACTGTTAACCCCGTCCCCATGCAGCTGCTTAAGTATGTTTTTTACTTAAATTTAAGCAGTTTAAGCAGCTGGAGTGTTCCCATGCAAAAATAAATTATCACAGGAAAGGATAATTTTCAATCTTTTTAAGCAAGCTACTGCTTAAGAATTGAAAATAAGCCCCTTAAAAAAAGAGGGGGGGTGCGGGAGGGGCTGGAAATAAGCAGCAACTGCATAAAATCAAAATGGCTCCACTAATTTTAATGGCTCCACTAATTTTTTTCCCTCTTTTTTAATATCTGTTTTTTATTTTTTCTTTTGAATTTTTAATTGCACAAATTATTAATAATTATTGTAGATACAAATTTATGTTTTCATGGGGCCACCAGCTAAGCAGTGGTTGTTAGTCAAAATAAGCAGTGGCTGCTAGCCAAAATAAGCTAAACAGCTGCATGGGATCATGCTGTAAGAGGAAAATCGGCAACTGCAAATTATATGTCTGAGAAAATTATGAAAAACCAACAACATTAACATGTCTTCAATTTTCACTCTGAAATCTTGAAACATTAACATGTCTTCAATTTTCACTCTGAAATCTTGATAGTTGACTTAAAATGAATGAACAAATGATTGTAATTAAGTAATTTCAAGGGATCAAGGAAAGTTTTAGGTAACTGATTATGAAGTCAGATAAATTCTCCATTGCTAAGAATTAACTTGTATTGGATCAATAGAAGTTTTAAGTAACACAATTATAAAGATAGATAATAGTAACTTGAATTAAAGGTATGCAATATTTATTATATTTGTGAATTATTTATTTATTATATTCTTTTTTAATGAAGATAAAATGAGTTTAGATAGGTACAAATCTTTGTAGAAAACAATACAAAAATTTCACAATAATATAAGATAAAAACAATAATTTTTTTTTCACAAAATAATAGGAGATAAAAACAATAAATTTTTTTTCACAAAATAATAGAAGATGGTTACAATACTCGACAAATGATCAATTGTGAAGGTAATGAATAAAATCTGATATTCATTAAACCAACTTATCAAGAATTGTCTCATCCAGAATTTATCAGCTGAATTTTTTACTATTTGTTTTGACCAGTTTCAATATTGCCATTTAAAATATCTATTCAAATGAAAACCAGATAACCATTTTAAGCTACCATGAAACTATTTTTTTTTGGTCCTTACAAAACCCTAGAACCCATTGACTTAAATGAAGAACCTTATAATTCAAGTTGATAGAATTTTTAAAGATAATTATATATAATTTATAGTCTTTGTTATATATTTTGTGTAGACTAGAAAAAAGTCATGGTTGATGTAGAAATTTAAAAAAACTTGTAAATTAATATGTATGAGCCTATTGCATGAATGTGAAGCTATTTAATTGTGTATTTTTAATTTGATTATATATTAAATTATAGATGACAAGAGTAAAATTGGAAATAAAAAATTAAGTGAGCAATATGAAAACAATAAGTTTAAGTCTGAATCAAAACCAAATAGAAATTAATTAAGTGATTATTGCATATGTTTATTTAAACTAGATAAGGAGAACATGATGACATTAAATTGTTACGGTGACATTTATGCTTAACCTTGAGCTAGGTAGAGCCAGTCATGAAATTTCTATGTTTCTATGTTTATAATCATGTTAAATGAGTTAAAATTAAAATTTGTTTGATTCTAAATTTGCATTATATTAATTCTCTTGGCATGTTTATGCTATTTGTTTTTTTTAATAAGTTTAAATTTTGAATTGTAATGAATTGTTTAGGAAATCTAAAACTAGAAAGTGCTTTATGAAAAATGGACCATCCATACCCAAAACCTTTTTTCCATTGAATCTCTTTTGTTTGCATGCCATCAATCTTTTGGTTAGAAAATCAATGTCTCCTTCAACTAAAAAAAAGTTATTGTGCAATGTTTATTGTCCATTCTACTATGTTCATAGTTCCTTTGTATTGTGCTCGTTTTTATAGATCTTTTTGTAGTATTACATGCACAATTTTTTCCTATACATCTTCTTTCTTTCCTACATACACCCATATCTTATTAACGCTAGTAAATGTTAAAACTTTTGGATTCTTCCAAATGTCATAAATTAACATGTTGCAATTGGGATGTATTCTAATTTTTGACCACTTGTATAAGATTCATAGGACCAAAATCAGTTCCCAACACAAAGAGAATGACCTACTGCATTATTGAGGTGATGAGACTCATACTTATGTGATCTAATATGCCAGTTAAAAATCTTAACTTGGGTGCTTATCTTTGGAGGGCACCTAAGAAGGAATTAAAATTCAATTTCTCTTTTGCACATCACAAATTTGGTAGTGTTATGCCCATTGAATGTTCTTAATATCAATTATGTTCTGTACTGTTTCCCAAAGATGGCTCATTTCCTTCAATTTGTCAACCTGATCAACAATGATATTAATTGCGAGGTCAATTTTTTTTGCTGTAGAAAACCTTCAAATTCTAAAACTAATCCTTCTAAGAGGACACAACTAGACTGTCACTTATAGATGAAAGCTTGAAGTAAATTTCATTGGCATTATAACATGTTTTTTGTTTTATCTTTTGATATTGTATATTGGAGTGATTTGGAGCCACCTTCAATCAACAAAATATGATGGATATGATCTATCACTTAATGTTTCACTCATGTCATCACTCACCTCTTACTGTTGTATGAAAACCTTTAAATGATTAATAATGGTTAGTACACATTATTTATGTTGTATTTGTATACACCTAAAATCGATCAAGATAATCAATTAATTAAATACTAGTTATTTAATTAAATAAACCTCTTATTTCGTCTACTTATAAATAAATTCAAAATTTATTTATATAGTTCACACTTTCTATTTCTTCCATTTTAATTCATATTCCTCTAAATTTAATTAAATAAACAAATGTCAATAGTTTGTTTTATTTGATTAATATATTCTCACTAAATTTAAATTCCCAATTTGAATTTAGGCACATGTCTCCAATTTTTCCTCTTGCCACCTCATCAAATGTCACATGAATTTAAATGTCTAATATTTAAACGAGAATTATCCTCAACCAATTCCAAAACAAACTTTGAACACTTGGCTCTCTTCATCATTTCATTCTCTCTTACACTTGGCATGATGCTCTTTTAAAGGGAACGTCCTCCATGATTCCCTCTAACTTCTTCTTTCTCCACCGTTCATCTCTCCAGTTGAAATATTGACTGTTGGTTGCTGCCACATCATTTTATGCTTTGGAAATCCTATAAATACAAACCCATTCTACAACATTTGGCATCCCATCTTTGAGTAAACTTATTATGCAGAAATTCTATGAGAGCATTTAGTGAGCATTTAGAACAATTTAGCATTTAGCAATTTGCATTGTGGAAGCATTTTAATTTAGAATCATGGCTTACTCTCATAGCTGCATTTTCATTATCAAAGTAGTTTTATACAACATTTGCATCATAGTCTTTAGTATCATATCCATTATCATATCACCATTATTATTTGCAGCATAATATCATAGCACCATAACATTATCATACATCTTATCAAATCATGTAGGAATTAGATTCTTGCATATTACAACATCTCGTTTCTTAGGTTGTCATCCAAACAAGTCATAGTGCAATATACAAATCTAAGAGCATTAATGATTTACAGGATCTTTGAGAATAGATAACAATGGAACGATTTTAGAAATTTGCTCTTGTTTCAATTTGATTTAGTTTTATGATTCAAATTCTTAATGTAATACGTTCCATTGGTTTTGTGTGTTTTATTATTACTTTACCCACATTTCACAATTCACACATACACATTTTTGGTGCCCATCGTGGGGCTTGAACCCCTTGTTATTGACGTTTTCTAGAAAGTTATTTTGTAGATCTGGATGTGAACTCTTAGATAGCGCATCCGATATTTCTTTCGGCGTATCCAAAACATATTTTAGCACATCCATTTCCTATTACGATGCATCCAGAGGATCTTTTAGCGCATCCAACTCACATTTTGGCGCATACAAGGGGTTTTCTAGCACATTCAGTCTTTATTTTAGTGCATTCAGTAGTTTCTCTAGTGCATTTGGTAGTTCATTTAGCGCATAGGAGTGATCTTTTAGCGCATCTGATGTCTGTTTTAGCGCATTTGGTTTATTTTGCAAAATTTTAAAATCCTGAGAACTAATTGATATTTTCTGTGTTGCAGGTGCTTAATAAGCTTGTCAAAGACAAATATGTCAAACTACTGATGATGTATGCAGGGATTGGAGTTGTTTTATTATCTTCTTTTAATTAAATTAGGACCTAGGTTAATTAAAAGGTTAAAGAACCCCTTGTCTACTGTGCTTGAAGTGATAGGCCTATGCTCTCCCCTTAACTGGGTGACTAAAATGTTAGATTCACTATTTTATGCTTTGTTAACACCTTTAGAAGGCCTGACATAGTGGGAAAAATTATTCACCCTACGGGAACGACTTAAGTGGGAACAACTAAAGCCAAGTTTTTCGACCCACTTTAATCAAAAGTGAATTCGGGGAAAGTCTGCAATTCGACGACAGTGTACAAGATAACCATCCCCAAAGCCTTTGTTCTAAAGGTTGGGAGGTCTCTTGAGGGAGTTTATCTATTTTTCGCATCAAACGGAAACCCTTACTATGAACTCTATTGTAGAAGCCAACCGAGTTAGTTTCCAAACACTTTTAATATCACAATGCAAGGGGAGGGAAAAATCTGCCCCCAAGATACTCACCATATAACTATTAGGGATCCCTGGCCAAAGGTGGAGGGTTCGACCTTGGTTAAGACCCGGGAAAAAGGAAAAAACATGGGTGCCCTTTAGGGGGTGACACTACTGTGTGAGCTGACATAGTTCTAAGATGTGGGTTGTGGTATTTTAAGTGACCCTTGAGATTAAAAAAGTGCTTGAACTATCTTCTCTTGTGTTATACCTGTGGAAATTGAAGGAATCAGACCAAATTCTTGAATACACACTCAATGTTTAGTGCCTAGGCTTGACACAATTATTTGACAGTTTGTTGTTGTGTTTGAAGTCATAATTCAAGAAATCATTCATTTAAAGCATTTAATTCCCATAATTCACAAACTGGAAACCAAGCAAAAAAAATTATTATTCAGAAAAGCATACCTTGGAAACATTCAGATTCACAGATTAAAAACTAGAATAACCATACAGACTTGCAAAAACACTGAATATTCCTAGATTAGCATATACACCCCATGTTTCAGTGCATTCATTACATTTTCTAACACATATAGGGCATTTTCCAGCGCATCCACCGCATCTTTTAGTGCCTAAAGTCCATTTAGTGGCACATATTGGGTACAGTCTAGTGCATCTGAGTCACTGTCCAGTGCATCTAGTCCAACTTTTAGCTCATCTAGGTCACTTTTTGGCGCATCTGTTCCATCTTTTAGCACATTTGCAAACCCTTTTAGCGCATTCACCTACAGAATACCAAGTTAAAATCACATACTTAGGGGCAATCTAGCGCATCCTTGGCTTTTTCTGGTGCATGTAGTCCATTTTATGGTAAATCTGAGTCATCCTTCAGCGCATCGAGTCTAGCTTTTAGCGCATTTAGTGCATTCTCTAGTGCATCCGGTCCATTCTTTAGCACATTGAGTCCATTTTTTGGCGCATCTTAGATACTATGAATGGCCAAAATCTGCTTTGAACAAAGACTGAAAAATATGGGTTAAATCTGTCAGTTTTTGAACAAGTGAGATGAAAGCCCTCCCTATGAAATTATTGAGTAAATATAAAGGAAATAATAATATTATCACAATAATCTAAAATCATAAGCAATATAATCATGAAATGTATTCCTAAATTACTTCAAACATTCATCTCATAGGGGGATTGGTGTCACATGTGCTAGTGACCCTTTCCCAATCCCTTTAGATAAGCTAAATGTTGCAAATGATGAAGATGGTGTGGACAAGATCAATTCTCAAATGAAGAGATTAACCTTGTATCAGATTTTTGTGGATGATTGTGAAGGGTTTGATAAGAGATGAAGCCTCTATTTTATAGATTTTCAAAATGCTAAGTGTTGAAGAGAGACCAATGTGGGACAAAGATCAAACCAATGAAAGAAGGACACTTGTCATCATGTGATAGGCCAATGAATGTGCAAGATTTGGGAAGAGTGCCCATGAGAGGGAAAATTTGAATTCAAATTTTGCCATAAATGTTGATTTTGACTTTGGAAGGGGACATGTAAGAGGCATGTAAAGCCTCATAAATGCTCCGTTGGGTGTACATGTCCACTTGGGGGGAAATTCAAACTTGGAGAATATTCTTCCTTTATGCCAAGTTGAAAATAAATAATTTTGATAGATCAATTAAATGCAATTTCATGTGCAAGTGGCCAAATCTAGAGAATGCAAGATTAGCATTAGATCAGGATTAATTAGCTAGGATGATGATTAGGCTGATTTGACCACTTTGACTTGATTTAGGGATTTAAATCAAATCAAAGGGAGATAAATGATGCTCTGAGATTTAATTAAATAAATGATTGATTTATTTAATCAAAGAGATAATGATAGGATCAAGTTTGATTTATTTGATTTAAGTTGATGAATTTACCCTGATGAATGGATGAGTGTGATTTTGATCAAATGCATAATGCTAATTTTGCGTGTCTACATTTTGCCCCTCTTTGAAGCAATGTACTTGTTGCGTTGGTTCAAAGAATAAACTTTCCGCAATCGAAATTAAAAAAATTCATGATTTTTCAGATGCCCCAGCGGAAAGAAGTACACTGGTACATTGCCCCCTCGAGAGATCGAGCGAAAAGATTCGATTTGAGGGTTGATCTCATGATAAAGAGGTTCAAAATGGATGGTTATGGATAACGATGCAAATGAGATGATTTTAAAATGCTTAGAATAAAAAATCTATATTATCCTAAACAATTTAAATAATGATATGATGCGAGATGGATGAGATTGATGATGTGATATGCTATGATTATGCAACGAATGATTTATGAGATGCTTAGACTAACAAATCTATATTATTATGATGATGCAAATGCAATGTATGTGAAATGATCGATGTTTCCTATTATGTATGATATGAATGATATGTGATATGCTGACAGTTTTCTAGATGCATGATGGATGCATGATGGATGCATTGGTGATGATGATGTTAGTATGGAAATGAGATGATGACAAGAGGATCCAACAAGTCCATGATTGGTCGAGACTTTATTAGAGATGATGATGATAAATGATGATAAGAAATGATGATAGATGGATGATTTGCTTATCAAGGATTGGGATTTTTAAAGGGTCACTTACTTTATGTTTGATAACACGCCTAAGCACAATGCATCAAGGTATGAAGGACCAGGATGGCGTTGTACTTAGTGTGATGGAATTTGACTCGACAAACAGATAGGAGTATTCTTGTTCACACTTGACATACGAAAACCTTGCTAGGATGCACTTTAGAAGTCTCAAACATCTCGGACCAAAACACATAAAGGTATAACCAATCAATGCAATAGTCAACAAGCTATCTGAAAAATCCTCCCTACATACCTAACAAAGCAAGTATTCGCCAAGTTATTTTACAAGAACGTCCAACAAGCACAGCAGACAAAAGAATAATGATCGTTGCCCCATTCCTATCTCTCTAAATCCTTCGTTCGGATATCATCGAGAGGTCCTTGGAATGAGCGTAATAAGATAAATCAAAAGAAAAGATCAAGTACACAAACAAGCCAATGTTCTTCATACCTCTAGCCAAAGGGATTTGTTTTGATAGGATAAGAATCCACGGTGATATCCATAAATGATGCCCATTGCCGGAACGATATATCCTAGGACATGCATTGTACAGGATGATGATGGTTTGATAAGTTGATTGATAGGCTATTGATATAAGGTTGACTGACATGTTTGCGACTGATCAAGAGTTTGATTTTGTGTTTTAAAGATTTGTTGCTTCGATTTTGACTTTACGATTGAAGTTTGCTTTTGCTGACTGCTATGATTGTTTTTGGTTGCGTTGCCAAAGGATGAAGGTGATGATCAGTTTATTATGGATGATTGATTATTGCGGGTGCAAGCGAGATGAAACAAATGGATTTTTTCAAATATTTGGATGTTTTTGACATTTTGAAATGTTTTGAGGCTATTTTTGTGTTTTTCGAGATTTTACAAATGTTTTGATTTTTCGATTTTGCGATGTTTTTGATTTTTCAATTTTCTGATGTTTTTGGATTTTGATGTTTTTTTGAATGTTTTTGTGATTTTGATGTTTTTCAAATGTTTTTTGATTTTGATGTCTCGGGGGCCGATCAGAGATTAGCCTTGCCTATGTTTGAGCTCAGAGACGACGTAGTTCGGATTTCAATGTTTTTGATGTTTTCTGCTTTTTTTGAGTGTTTATGGATTTTTTTGATGTTTTGGATGTTTTTGGATTTTCTGATTTTATGATGTTTTTGGATTTTCGCATGATTTTGACGATTTGGATATGGATGTGTATGATGATATCAGTGCTTTGTTTGAGAATTTTGTTGAAAACCAAGCTAAGGTCGATCGATCGGGTCGATGGATTGATGATGATAACATTGTTGAGGATACACAACAATGCAAGGATTGGATTAGGATTGATGATGATTTGATCAAGACTGATGATGATAATCATTGTTGAGGATGCACAATAATGAAAGGATAGTGTTAAGCAACACAAGGATATCCTGATGATTTCTTGATTGGATTTTGATTGATCATGATTGATGAAGCTTGATTTGGAACAAAAGTTGTTCGAATGATGTGATGTGACGTTGATGTGCAAATTAGATGTGACTGATATCGATTGTTTGGATTGATGTTAGATGAAGACTGATAAGGAATGTCTTCTCGTCAAAATATGCCACATGGGCTAGTGATTTGGATTTTTGCTCACAAATGTTTTGACCAATTTTGTTTCATGTTTGCCAATGTTCAGATCGCCACATAAGCTGGAGGATATAGACCAAGATTTATTCTCGAAGCAAGATGTACATATCTGCCCCCAATGTCTAGCAATGTATGGAATGCCATGGATGGATGTTCAGATAAGTGTACGGATGGATGGATACGCAAAGGATGCCAAGGATTATCTTGCGATAAGGTGAGGTGTTCAAATAAAGAAAGCTCATTGGATAATGCTTCATGGCTCAGATAATGTTGCATAGGATGGGATCAATGAAAACGGCCCATGTCAAGATGTTTTACCGTAAGAAAGTATAAAGTGTGCCCCAAATTTCATCAAGATCAAGATAACTTGGACGACCGATGCAGATGGATGAAATGGATTGGATCAATGGTTTATGGATGAATGGATTTATTATGGATAAGATGGATGGAATGCTTGATTTGTTACGGATGGGATGAGATGCTTTCATCTGAACTGGCGCACGTAGATGCTCGATTCTACACATGATGCCTGTTTTCCAGGTTTTCATCATGGTCTTGCCCAAAGCGCCGCCCATGCGGTTTTCACTAGAGGACGATTTTTTTCTTTACTATTTTCAATCCTTTTTTTGATTTTTTTTTATTTTTATGATTTTTTATTTTTTTGTATTTTTTTGAAAGATTTTAAGCTCATGTTGAATCATAAGGTGTTGCTGATGTAGATGCCCCTGTCATGATGTGCCATCGATAGCCTGCCTGAAGGAGTTGCTTTGCTAAGATACGTGCACTTGAATGCAACTTTTGGGATTCTTGAACTGCTTCGTTGATACCGGAGTTGACTTTGTCTTTGTGCATACATTGCGATAGATTGCCTTCTAAATCCTTATGATGAAGGGTTGTTGCCAATACATGGTCAATATAAGAATTGGATATCATGCGTGGAGGCATGGATGGAGTGTGCTTAGGGATAAGAGATGGATTGGTTGACAGTTTGGAACCTTTGACTCTCCAAACTTGGGAAGATGAGCAATGATGGGTGGATACGGAAGTGTGCATGGAATTAGGACCAACTGCTTGATACACTTTTGTATGTCGCTTGAAAAGCACGCTTTTTGATTTTGTGGACATCTTTGATGGATACCTTTTCCCTTTTATTTTGCCCCATAGTTTCTTTGGTGATGATGGAGTTTGATAGGGATAATCTTTCTTTGTATTCTTGGTATCCATTTGTATTTGATTTGTCCATTATGCTTCTTAGCTTATTTTGATTTGATAGTTCTTGTACTTTGATTCAAATATTTCTTTTGGCGTTGGTCCCAATTTGTGGATGAGTATGGGTGGATGAAGATTCATGGCGTGACTGGTTGTAGTATTGACACTAGTTTCATCATAAGGACTCTTGTGCTTTCTATGTTGCGTTTGCTTGGGCGAAGTGCTACGATTATGGTGATAGTATCACCTTCATTCCTTGATTCTGCTTGTTTTGAGATATCTTTTGGTAAACATGCTCGATGGAAATGACCACCATAGTTGACATTCTTTCAATTTGTTGCTCCGCTAACTCTTGATGTTCTATCTGACTTGTTTTGTTGAGTAGATAATGATGGATATCTTTATTCATGATGTCCTCAATATGAGTTTGGGACATATTTGATCCTGATGTTGACAACTCCGTTTGATTGTAGGAGTTAAGAATCTGCTCTTTTTGTGTAACAAAATCTTGTTCTAGATGAAGATCATCTACGTGCCCATCTGTAGAAAGCATCTCATGGGTAGATGGAGGAGTAAGTGCTATGTGGATGTGATCATCTTGTGTGGATAGGAGAATATCCATTAGATCATTGTAGTATCTTAGAGATACAAATTTTTGATCTTGATTTATTTTGGGATTGCTTTCGATATGCTTTGGATCAAGCTCTTGACATGGATCAGTTCCAAAGGATGGATTGCTTATAAATGGTTCTTGGATATCTTCATTAAACATGGTAAGTGGTTCGACATCCTCAAGTGTTGAGTTTAGGGTTCCTTTAGTATCTGTAGCCATGAGGTCGAAGGATGTCAATATGTCTTGGGAAGGACCATTGCTAGACTTTGGTGAAGGATTTTGATTATGTTTTGGAATAAATTCTCGAGATATATCCTCTAACTCATTAGGTGTTGTAGAGACATTTTTGACATAATCATTGGTCGATGCCTCATTGGATGAGATGAAAACATCTTTATTGACAGATATATCTTGATCATTATTTTCAATAATTGTGGTGGAGAGATTGACAACGTTATCATAGTCCCCAATAGCAATTGTCTTTTGATCAATTAAGTCTTGGATGAGATTTTTTAGTCGAATACAACTTAATGTTGTGTGTCCCTTTGTTTTGTGATAATCACAATGGTGCTCCTCATTATACCCTGGTGGTTTAACTAGGGGTTCTTGATAGTTCCCATAGATGGGGATCTTGATGAGATTTTCTTGTACCAATTGTTGCAAGACTGATTCGATTGGTCTCCCAAGTGGTGTGTATTGTCGCTTGTTTCTTTGTGAGATTTGTACTTTAAGTTGACCTTGTGGTGATTGATTTTGGAGATGTGGTGATTGATCTTCGACAAGTGGGGGTTGGATTTGTTGATGTGGTTGACCTTGATATCTAACTTCTTGACCTTGGAGATATTGTTGTGGTTGTGGACACAACTCAATGCTTTGATGACATGGATTAACCAATGGAAGATTGTATTGATTTTGGAGTGAAGATATCTCTTTGCCCAATAGTTCAATTAGTTTGGCATGTGAAGCAAGTTGCTCTAGTGAAATTTGATCTTGATGTTGAATTTGACTCCCTTGATTCGGCTTTTGTTTAAGTGGATTTGGGATGTGTAGTTGTGTTTGATTTTGGACAACATTCTGATTTGTGATGATGTTCAGATTTGGCATGATAGGATGAACATTGTTGGTATTGGGAATCATTTTTCCAAAGTTTTCTGAGTTAGGATTCATGTTTCAAAAACTTGCACTTGGTACATCCACATTTGGTTTGTAGGGATTTGGTGGGATGATGTTGCTCATTTGAAGACTCATGTATTGATTGTTCGGTTGATGGATTTGTAGGTTTGGATTTAGATCTATCATTGGGAAATGTGTTCCAAACTTTGACTTGGGCATACTCACACTTGTTGTACCATTGACATTTGTCGAAGGAAATGATCCTATGCATGGACTTTGATAATTGATAGGCATTGCAAGGCTTTGAAGATTTAACTGATTTGGATTACCCAAGATGTATGGATCAAGTTTATATTCCATGTTCTTCTTGTGTTTTGACCTTGTTATGAAAAGTGACCTCTAAGGTTCTTAGGACTAATGACGAGATGAAGGATGAAAGGTGTAAATGATATGAGTGTTGAACGTTCAAGGACTTTGGATCAATGCTAGACTTAGGGTTTGATTTTGATTGGTCGATTTGGATGAACTTGTAAACCCTAAGATGTTGGATGTGATCTTTAGGATGAACTTGTTCAAAGGATTGTTGATTTAACTAAAGGTATGAGAAAGGATGCATTCCCATTCCCTCTAACTAAACAAGGTGATTTTGATTTTTGATTATGTGCCTAAGTCTATAATGGTGTTGTCAAAAGATCTAAATTTGTTTGGTGGGATGGATTTTTGATGAATGTGTGAGATGGATGAAGTGTTTGATTTGATCCTAAGAGACTTAGAGAGACTTTGTTTACTAGGCCAAGGTATTGAAGAACACACTTTTCTCTAAGAGCAATCAAAAGACCAATATGACCAAGAGATATCAAGCACATGTGTGGGGTCCAATTCGTTATCTTTGCTTAGTGTATTATTTTTACCACAAACACACTTTGTGATTAGGTTTCAAACTGAATGTCCAATGTCACAACTTCTTTTCGTCCCACAAAGTGCTATGTGGAAGTTCCAAGAAATCAAGACAAGGGTTGCCTAATGTTAACCTTTGTAGGAGCAAATTAAGATGTAAACCCAATTACTTAGGAACATCTAAGGACATAATCCCAAGGGTAAGCAATAGTTCTTGGGCTTTGTCAAAGGTATTTTCTCTAACTAAGGGGTTTGAAATTTGAATGATGATGTTGAATGTTGGTTTTTCAATGTTTTCGATAAACACACTGTGTTTTCAAACAAGCAATATGACATCCTAGCTTAATGGGTACGTTTTTCTTAATGGGTTTTCCTCATGCCCTTCGTAGAAGAGATGATTTTACATGCAACCAAGGAAAAATATAGAGGTATGATGAAATCCTAACCTCTATATTTCAACCAAGATCGGACATGGCAAGTAACTTCTTGGAATCAAAGTTCCAATGCACCACTTTGATAAACTCGCTCAATGGATAAATAGGCCACTACAAAACAAGGGTTCTAGTTCGGACTTTTCGTTCGTAGGAGTTGACCCAACGTGGCAAGAGTCCCCTTTTGGATCCATCTTGTCAGAGTCAACTGCGTGATATTGGCGTTTCTTCCAATATCCACATTTATATCCTGGCTGGAAATACTCTCGGGTTCAGAGTGTTACCGGTTGAGCCGTTCCCTTGGGTGATTACTTTTTCCCACAAGGCGGGCCCTCTAAGATAAACAAAAGAAAGCAAAGACACAATCCGTAACTCGATCAATCTTTGATGGCACAAAGAAAGAGAATGTACGTGAGAATGCCCTACTCACACTCGCACAAGATGTTCAATTTTTAAGCCCAAATCGAAGTGTTTCAAAGCAATAAAATGTATTTTGAGTGTTTCTCTTGCACCCTAGATCGCACGAAACGCAAGAGGAGAGGATACACACTCAAAAGACAAAATCACACAATTTAAGCACTTGTTCGTTTTATAGCCTTCAAAGCAATTGTGAGTTCGTTTTAAGCACCAAATGAAATATGAAGATTGCTTGTCCAATTTTTAACCCAAAACGAACTCTAGTAAGTGTCTAAGCTTGAATTTTAGCCTTTTGCGAATGGAGAAAATCAAATTGTTCTTTTTAGACCCAAATGAAAATTAGTGTTCTAAAATGAAAAGATTAAACAACTTCGTGAAGTAGTGTTGATCAAACACTTAAAGTGTTAAAAAACACATTGTGTTTTCAAAAAAAAATCCTCCTCTTTTCGTTTTCGTTTGCTAGCCTCCTCCTTGTTGATTTTTCGCTTTCGCTTTTCCTTTTTTTTTTTGCCTTCGTTGTTCGTTTGTACCTTGTTCACTTGCCTTTGTTCACTTTTGGTACCTATAAACATTACAAAATAAAATCTTAAAATAGATTTATTTTAAGAAATTAGTTGAGACATTTAAAAATAAAAGACAAAACATAACTCCTCCAAATAACATTTGGGCTCTATGATATTAGCTCACTCAAGTAATAAAATAAAAAAAAGAATCAACACTTAATACTTGAGATTAACTAAGAAAATCTGCACAAGATTTAATGACTTCAAAAAAATAATTAATGCTCCTATCATGCAAGGTAGAAACACAACACAGTTAGCAAGTGAGATACTCCTCTAAGTTGGCACGCAGCTACAGGATTGAGTATTCAATTCTCACCAAATCTGGAACAGTAAGAATGTTGACAGTGATTGCTAGTAGATTATGGCGCACCAAGTCAATGCATTCACTGGACAGCTAATAAGTATACTCTGCAATACGACTGTTTTTTCCTTTTGTGAGTTTATCAAAAACATCAGATTTATGATAACATCTGCTCATCCACCTACTTTAGTACTGGTGCGAAATCACAACTTCAAAGACTTTTATTCATAGCATAAAAGAACAGATATAGTACGACCCGAGTTAGTCACCATAGCTTCACTCATTTCTGCGCTATTTTGTATGCATTTTGAACCTGCTCATGAATGATGATTTGATTGGTAGTTATTGCTCGATGAAGTTTTCAAACCAAATCCAGAGGTGGATTTGATTTCACATGAAATACCACAATTGAGTTGTCCGCTTTGTAGAGGACAAGTCAAAGGATGGACTGTTGTTGAACGAGCTCATAAATATTTGAATACAAAGTCTAGGCTCTGTTCACAGGAATCCTGTTCATTTGAGGGAACTTATGGACAGCTGCAGAAGCATGCTAGATTGGATCATCCACTTACTCGACCAACGGAAATTAAAAACAACTTTAATTAGCTCTATTAGGTCAGCAATACCCGGTGCCATGATGCTTGGGGATTATGTCTTTGAGGGAGGCAATACTGGTAATGAAGGAAAAAATTAAAAGCGCATTTTTGACAGTTCTTACCATTCCGCACCATACACGTCCAATGCGTGATGTATTTGCAGAGTTGTCTCAAAGAAATATGATCTCACTGAATGCAAAGGTTGCAAGGTGAGCACAAAACAGATTTGAGGAAGGCTTAAGACACTTTCAAGCAAATGCAAATATGTGAAAGCATAGACAAGACACGTGAACTGTTTGACAGAAATTGCAGGATATGCATCAGATAAATTTGTTGAATCAAAATGTGGGTTCACAGATAAGGCACGCTAACCATTAATAGAGAGCCCCAGAGAGATGTCAGGATACACGTAGAAAGAGCTTGTTGAAAGGCTTTTAGAAAATTTCAAGCAAAGCATTTGGCCAGCGTAAAGACAAACAACTTTGTATGTATCTTCCCTGCCAGTGCAAAAATAACTGCCAGCTTTGGAGCAGGGTACGAGCATCCAACAAAGCATTACCAATGAGGGGCAGTATTCTTCCTTGCTAAGCTGCAAATAAAGAAAACAAACCAACCTTTGAAGATGTATGGGCTGCTCTATGTCAAATGAAGGCACAAGCACGAGTCTGATTTCACCATGGCGACTTGCACAAAGATCCAGGAGATTGCCTGTAGTGGTGGGTTGATGCATAACAGGTGAGGCTTTAGATATTATGAATGGGACTGCGTGCGACATTGAGTGCAACTTTTCTCTCCATCCAAACAAATGAGTTTTTAACCTCTATAGCAAAGACATAGCATAAACTATGCCCTACTGGAGGGCATAACAACCCCATATTTGAGCTTTCAAATTTGAACTCTGTCGTTAATGAAACAATTTATTGACTGCAATGAGTATATCAAAAAAAGCAAAAACTTTAGGAAAGCAAAGAGTTTATAACCCTATCTATAGCATGAATCAATATGATTGTTAAAAACAAACACGGTGGGCGCCAAAATGTGAATGGCCAAAATCTGCTTTGAACAAAGACTGAAAAATATGGGTTAAATCTGTCAGTTTTTGAACAAGTGAGATGAAAGCCCTCCCTATGAAATTATTGAGTAAATATAAAGGAAATAATAATATTATCACAATAATCTAGAATCATAAGCAATATAATCATGAAATGTATTCCTAAATTACTTCAAACATTCATCTCATAGGGGGATTGGTGTCACATGTGCTAGTGACCCTTTCCCAATCCCTTTAGATAAGCTAAATGTTGCAAATGATGAATATGGTGTGGACAAGATCAATTCTCAAATGAAGAGATTAACCTTGTATCAGATTTTTGTGGATGATTGTGAAGGGTTTGATAAGAGATGAAGCCTCTATTTTATAGATTTTCAAAATGCTAAGTGTTGAAGAGAGACCAATGTGGGACAAAGATCAAGCCAATGAAAGAAGGACACTTGTCATCATGTGATAGGCCAATGAATGTGCAAGATTTGGGAAGAGTGCCCATGAGAGGGAAAATTTGAATTCAAATTTTGCCATAAATGCTGATTTTGACTTTGGAAGGGGACATGTAAGAGGCATGTAAAGCCTCATAAATGCTCTGTTGGGTGTACATGTCCACTTGGGGGGAAATTCAAACTTGGAGAATATTCTTCCTTTATGCCAAGTTGAAAATAAATAATTTTGATAAATCAATTAAATGCAAATTCATGTGCAAGTGGCCAAATCTAGAGAATGCAAGATTAGCATTAGATCAGGATTAATTAGCTAGGATGATGATTAGGCTGATTTGACCACTTTGACTTGATTTAGGGATTTAAATCAAATCAAAGGGAGATAAATGATGCTCTGAGATTTAATTAAATAAATGATTGATTTATTTAATCAAAGAGATGATGATAGGATCAAGTTTGATTTATTTGATTTAAGTTGATGAATTTACCCTGATGAATGGATGAGTGTGATTTTGATCAAATGCATAATGCTAATTTTGCGTGTCTACAGATACAGTCTAGCGCATCCAGGCTATTTTCTAGCGCATCTATGCAATCTTTTAGTGCATCCAGACCTTGTTTTAGCGCACCCAGTAAATTCAAAACCAGAGAGTTAAATTCATCCCTTGTTCGATAGTTTGAACCAGAATTAAGGATTGTCAACACAGAATCATTCCTCAAGTACAACAGAGTCTTAAACTTGTTGAAACTGACATTTGCAAGTGGAATTCTTTAAACTAAACCAAGATCTAACACCTTAAAGTGCCTAAATCATCAAACTTATCATACCTCTGATTGTTAAGCCAAGTTTCATTATTGGGATTTGTCATCCTTCACCACGAAACTACGCTGTATAATCAGATTAAACTTGGTCTCATCAATAGAATTTGTCATTCTATTTGACCTAGTTTTTATCCTTGGCACTCCTCCAAACAAAGATCAAAGTTTAGTTAAATCATAACACTTGTATGCCCTTTCAAACAAGATTACAAATATAGAAACTTAAAGAAAAAGAACTTGAAACTCAGAACACCATGGTTGAAGCTATAGAAAATCCATTCCATAAAATCTACTAATCTAAAGGTGAGGAAATAATTGAGGAAGACATCCAACATGTTCAACAAGATCCAAATTTCCAAAAGGTCCTAGAAAATATTTTTGAAAGGGATGGAGAAAAATACTTCCTAATGTTGGATAATTAAGGTATTAAACTTCCACATGACTTTGATGTTAATCAATTGAAAGCACCTCCCAAAAGACTTGAAACTGATTCACAAAATACAGATCAAGTGGCTGCATTAACTCATCAAATGAAAAACTTACAACTTCTTGATATGCAAAGAGGAACCACAAAAAGATATTTGTTGCAAGATATTTGCCCATGTCCTTTTGATCAAAGTGTTAACATGATTCCTTTTCCCAAACATTGTGAATTCCCAAAGTATGATAAATACAATGGTAAAACTGATCTCATAGACCATGTGAGGGACTTTAGAACCATGAGCCTTGAGTTTTCACACGAAGAGACTTATTTGATGAGATTGTTCCCACAAAGCCTAGGTGGATAATGCATGGAATGATTCTCCAAACTTGCACCACCAATTAATTTTTTTGAAGAACTAGTTAACAAATTCATCACCCAATATTCTTACAACATCCAACACAAGATAACAATGGACCTTTTCAATACTAAATAGAAGAAGGGTGAATCATTCCTCATATTTTTGTAAAGATGGAGAAGATTGTTTGCAAGATATTCTCAACCCATACTAGAAAAAGAGAATAAATTTTCATTGATAATCTAAATGACGAGATGAGATATAGACTTGAATTACAATGTCCACCTACTTTTGAGAAAGTGATTGAAAATGGAATCAAAATTGAACAGGCTTTAGTCAAGAGAGGAGTCATAAAAATCTATAATGAAGGAAACAACTCAACAAGTTTCTCTAACAATTATAACAACAATGATAAACCAAAGTTTTGGAAAAGAAACAAAAATGCTGGTAACAATGATGCTTCAGCTGAAACACAAAATGCAAAACCAGTATTTAACTTGACAATAACTGCCACCAAAACCAATCAAAATAACAATCCAACCAGCAATCAAAACAACAACCAAAACACCAATCAAAACAAAAATCCAAGCAATGTTGAATCTAAACCACCACCATATCGAACATCCTCAAATTGAAGAAGGTTCACACCTTTGGGACAATCATTAGAATCAACATTAAAGGAACTTCTTGCAGCCAAGGTTATAACACTACTAGAGGCAAGAGATTGGGAACCAAGAGTTAAACCATCTTGGTGGAATGATGCACATTATTGTAACTTTCACAGAAACAAAGAACA
Source organism: Sequoia sempervirens (assembly GCA_007258455.2). NCBI lineage: Eukaryota > Viridiplantae > Streptophyta > Pinopsida > Cupressales > Cupressaceae > Sequoia > Sequoia sempervirens. Next base: position 470,828,557 of record VDFB02270651.1, read on the forward strand.
CAAAACAAATGACTGTATGCAACTAAAACATTTGGTACAAGTTTTGATTGATAACAAGACAATATTTGTAGAAGGACCTCAAACAAACATTAATAATGGAGCATTCAAGAACCCTCTGCCCAACTATGAAAAGGGAGAGTCCTCATCATCAAACACCAAAGGAAAAAATATAAACTATGTTTATGACACTACCATTGTTCATATTGAGGCAGTTGAAGATCAAACTAAGGACATCGAAATCAAGGACCAAAAAGACATTATTGCAGCTAGGAATCAAATTAATGACATCACAATTGAACATGAACAAAACATTATTGCAGCTGAAAGTCCTCTCCATGACATCAACATTACATCACATCAAACCAATGACATCACACTAATAAATCTGATCACAAACGTTGCTGCAAATGATAATCATATTAATGTCATTAAAATCAGAGAAAAATAAGACAATTCACCAGTCAACGCAACCACAAGAGGGCAAGCTAAAGTAATATTGAAATGAGTTGTTGCCTCTTCTACATCTAAAGCAAATGTTGACCCTTCACATTAGTATAACATAGTTGATCAACTGCAGAAAATCCTAGCTCAAATATCCATATTAGAACTACTGAAAATTTTACCAGCTCACAAAGAAATCTTGGAACAAGCTCTAGTAGCCACCGCAGTACTAAATGATCTAGAATTTTTCCAATTCCAAGCTATGGTGGGACACTTGACTGCACCTCATTGCCTATCATTTTCCAAACATGATGATGTATCACTCACCCATCCACATAACGTTTCCCTCCATATTAAGGTTTTAATTCACAAACACTAAGTCAAACATGTTCTAATAGATGGTGGAGCTGGCCTAAATATTTGCACTCTAAAACTTGTCTGTGCACTTGGATATTCAAAAAATACAATTGATGCTAGAAGAAAAATCACTATGAAAGCCTATGATGATGAAGAGAGATCCTCCCAAGGATTAATAGTGTTACCAATTCAAGTGGGACCGGTTGTAAAAGAAATAATCTTCCAAGTGTTAGAAAAGGAGTTGACATACAATATGCTCTTGGGATGTCCTTGGATTCATGAGATGCAAGCAGTGCTGTCCATGTATCATTAATGTTTGAAATTCCCCTTCAATGGACAAAAATCACCATTTCATCTAATTCAAACAATCCTCAATATGTCAATACCCTCAAATCAGTCCAAGATACTTTTGTGCCACACAACAGGGAAGCCATCACTCCCAGTTCATCAAACAATGAAGGTCAAATCAATTCTTCGTCAAATTAGGTTGAGAAAAAAGTTCAGTCAAAGGATAAAGGCATTAGTGATTCCACCTCTTCAAATGATGAAAGACAACTAAATTCCTTATCAAAACAGTTTGAAAAGATCTAGTTAAAAGACAAAGGCATGGGCGAATATTCTATTGAGCAATCATTATGTCTTTCACAACTATTGTCTTCTCCTAAGTCATATGGACAACCATCCACATCAAGACAACAGTCTTCACCACCAATCACATAATTTTATGGTAGGTTTGTAAAAGCAGGCACTGCAATTGATGAATTTGAAGATAAGGACATTTTAAACTGGCTTTACAAGGATGAAGAACAATCCCAAACAACAACAACTACCAACATACAAATAGAACAATATGGTAAAGGATTCACTATCTTAGAGAAGATGGGGTATAAAGGAAACGGTCCAGTGGGTAAACAATAAGAAGGAATTGTAGAACCAATACAACCTATCATAACCAATCCAAAAGAAAAAATAGGGCTAGGATAGAAAGAAGAATCAAAAGAAGAAACTAAGCAGTAGATTGTTGAACGAATCCTTCAATTGCGAGATAGTTCTGAAACAGATTCCAATGAATATGAATGGGATTCCCTCTCTAAAGAGTCTTGTCATGACAAAGAAATTGATGTGATACAAAGGTATGTACCAACACATATGGAGGGACAAAGCTTGAGTTCTAGACCTCTTGAAGTTGGATCACAACATATCGATGACTCAAGTGAAGACGATCAAACTTCGAGCGAGATAGATTACTTGGAGGAGAGTAACATCATAGACCTCGACATTGCTATCAAAAACTTTGAAAATATTGCCATTAAGACACTTACCTCTCTTGACCTTAACCAATTTGATGATTCTTTGCCATTGATACACCCCAAACTAATTGACTGGGACCAACTGAGCTGCTTGATATACCTATCTTTCTGAACGATGATGCCATTGTGAACTTTCTTTGTTCTAACAATCCTGAAACATGTTCCACCACCGAATCACATAATGAAGCTTCTGACAAGGGAAGTCCCAAATCTCTCAACTGCAAAATGAATATAAAAAATCGATCTAATGGTGAAAACCATTTAATGACAGTATTAGATCAAGAAAAAGTAAAAATAAAGAGTGCATCTAAAGGTGAAAACCTCTATGAGGCACCGAAAGATGGGAGATTTGACACTCTTCCCAAGCACTATCATGAGAGATCATCAGTATTGGTTGAACCAACCCAATCTATCAACATTGGTACAATTGAAACAATGAAGATCCTACACCTAGCAACATCCATGACAGAGGAGGAAAAACCAAGTTTCACTAAATTCTTTGAAGAACGCCAAATCAACTTTGCTTGGTCCTATGCTGATATGCTAGGCATAGATCTAGAGCTTATGATGCACCATTTATCTCTACCACCAGGAGTGAAACTAATGAAGCAAAAGTTAAGAAAAATGCATCCCCATATTGCCCTCTTAGTGAAAGCTGAATTGAAGAAATTATTGGATGCGGGATTTATTTGACCTATTGATTATGCTGAATGAATATTAAACATTGTTCCAGTTTCAAAACTAGATAACAGTATCAGGATATGTACGGACTTCAGAGATCTTAACAAGGCATGTTCTAAAGATGACTTTCCTTTGCCAAACATTGACATCACTATAGATTTGACAGCTAGTCATGAAATGTTATCACTCATGAATGGATTTTCAGGCTATAACCAGATAAAGATAGCACCAGAGGACCAAGAGAAAACCGCCTTCACATGTCCTTGGGGTGCATTTTGTTGGAATGTCATGCCTTTTGGGTTGAAGAACGTTGGGGCCTATTAGCAAGCGATGACCACTATCTTTCATGATATGATGCATACTTTTATGGAGGACTATGTAGATGACTTATTAGCAAAATCATACACCAAAGAGGGACACCTGGAAATCCTTGACAAAATATTTACCAAATTAGAGAAGTTCAATGTGAGATTAAACCCAAAGAAATGTGTGTTTGGCGTGACATCAACAAAACTCCTAGGTTATATAGTATCAGCTAAGGGTATTGAGGTGGATCCTGTGAAAGTTAAAGCCATCATGGAGATGCCTCCACCTATGAATACCAGTCAACTCATATCATTACAAGGAATATTTCAATCTATCAGGAGGTTCATTGCACAACTAGCAGATAAAACTCATCCTTTTAACCACTTGCTACACGAGAACGTTTCTTTCAAATGGGATGAAAAATGTGAAGCAAATTTTAATCAACTGAAACAATATTTGACGTCACCACCCATACTGGTACCACCAATTGAAGGAAAACCATTATTACTCTACATAGCAACAACCGAGGTATCTTTTGGAACTCTACTGGCACAGGAAGACTTAACAAGTAAATAAAGGGTTATTTATTACATCAACAGAACCTTGAATTCTATGAAATCAATTACACATTTATTGAAAAAGCTTGTCTAGCGGTAGTATTTGCTACTCAACAACTAAGACACTACATGTTAACCCACACCATCAAACTCATAGCAAAAATTGATCTATTGAAGTACTTACTCAACAAAGTTGCACTGACATGAAGACAAGCAAAATGGGTAATGATATTGAGTGAGTTTGACATCCAGTATGTAGACAAAAAGCAATCAAGGTTTAGGCGATGATCGATCAGCTAGCAGAAGCACCATTACAAGATGATCATCCCATGTACATTGAGTTTCCAGACACAGATGTCCTTACAGTGTCAACACAACAATGGATGCTATATTTTGATGGATCTTATACACAACATGGATCAGGTGTTGGCATTCTATTTATCACACCTCAAGGACACACCATTCCAAAGTCTTATAGGTTAATGTTTCTATGAATCCCTAATCCAAATACCTGCAAAACACAACAAATGAATACATTAGGAGATCAAATGCAAGCAAGAACAAGGATTCCCCATGAAATCTATTAACAAAACTCAAAATAGGAATGAAGAGAAGAAGATAATGAAAGAACAAGAAAGTAGATTAAATCCTATTGAAAGCAATGCAAACTCTTGATCCCATGGGGGAATTGGTGCCAATTTGATGTGAAAATTGGCCCTTTCCCAACTCCAATGATGCAATGTTGATAGATGATGAAGAGTGTTGATGAGTGATCCACTTTTGTGAAGATTCAAATGTGCTCCAAGATGAAAACCTGCATAGCCTCGCTATGGATGGATGAATCTTGCAAATGTTTGAAGATGAATTTGAGTAGAGTAAGTTTACTCAAATTGTGGATGATGAGATGAGGAGATTAACCTCTTATTTATAGATTGATAAGTTGAAAGCATGCCCAAAATAGAGCAATGTGGGACTAAGAATGAGCCAATGAAAAAATGCCACTTGTCAACTTGTGAATGGATGGAGGATGTGCAAGTTTTGAAGAATGTGCAAAGAGGTGGAGATTCAAATTCAAAATATGGCTTGAAGGATGAGGTGAAAGGTGAAGTTAATGTCACATGGCTCAAGAAAAGGACTTGTAAGAGATGTTAAATGCCATGTTGGAAGGGACAAGTCCTTTTGGGGGGAGATTTCAAATTTGAGGAATATTCCCACTTGGATGCCTTTTTTGAATGAAAATAGGTGATTTATAAATAAATTAAATTGATTTTCATGTGCAAGTTGCAAAATCTAGAGGATTTGAGTGATTAGGATTAGCATTGATCATGATTTGATTAATTTAAATTATGTTAGTTAATTTGACCATTTTGACTTAGATTTTAGGATTTAAATAACTCAAAATGATAAAAGAATGATTTAGACTTAGTTAAATAAATATTTTTTGATTTATTTAACCAAAGGGGGCGATGTTAGATTAAATTAGATAAATGTTTGATTTATTTAATTTGATTTGATGAACTTTAGAGATTTAATCAAATAATATGGATTATTTAATTAACTCAAAGATATGAAGATGAAGTGACCTAGCTAATTACACAGAGATGATGATTTAATTAAATTGAGGGATTTATTTAATTAAAAGGGGAATTATAATGACTTTAATCAAATAAGGCTATTCGATTAAATGGTTAGACAGAGGGATAATTTAGGATGAAGTGATGTTAGTAGATCAGGATTGAGTGTGCTATATCAATTTGTATATTTTTGATGTCTACATTTTGCCCCTCTTTGAAGTGATGCACTTGTTGCATTGGTTCAAAGAATAATCTTGCTGAGATCAAAGTCAAAATTTCTCTAATTCTTTCAGATGCCCCACTATTGCCTCAGCGAATGAAGAATTACGTCGGTATACTGCCCCCTCGAGAGATCGAGCGAAGAGGTTTGATTTGAGGGTCGATCTCTCGAAAAAGAGGTTCAAGATCAGTTCAACTCGAATATTTGATGTAGATAGATTTGATGATGTAGACAGTCATCAGCCATGGGTAGCCTCATGCCTATTTTGATATATTACACCCACTTGATCCTGATTTATACCATGACAGTTACATTATTGATGATGAGATGATTATGATGTCTATATGTAATGGATGATATGATGATGTATGGATGGTATGGATGCACATGATTTGATATGATGATGCTTTTATGATTATGCAAATAGATGATAAATGCATGGTTTATGAGATGTTTTAGAATAACCAATCTATATTATGCAATGATGGGGATGAATGCATGTGGTATGATTAATGCTTTCTATATGATATGACATTCATTATGCAGTATAGTTTTTGGATGCATGATGGATGTATTAATGATGATTTATTATTAACTGTCATGGTACCATGTTAGCGCGAAAAGCAAGAGATAGAAGAAAATAAGAGATTCCAACAAGACATGAGATGATGATGATGATGATGATGATGACTTGTCGAGGAGTTGGGATTTTCAAAGGGCCAATTATCTTATGTTTGATAACACACATGGTACGATGCATCAAGGTATAGACAACCAGGATGGCGTGGTACTTAGTGTGATGGACTTTGACTCGACAATCAGATAGGAGTATTCTTGTTCACACTTGACATACATAAACCTCACTAGGATGTACTTCAGAAGTTTCAGACACCTCAGACCAAAACACGGAAAGGTAAACCTATCCCTATAATAGTCAACAAGTTGCCCTAGACCTCTTCCATACAAACCTAACAAAGCAAGTATTCGCCAAGGTTATATTACAAGAATGTCCAACAAGCACAGCAGACAAAAGATAATGATCATTGCCCCATTCCTATTTCTCTAAATCCTCTCTTTTGGGATATCATCGAGATGTCCTTGGAATGAGCGCAAATAAGATAAGTCAAAAGATAAAGACCAAGTAGATAAACAAACTGATGCTCTTCAATACCGCTAATGGAAAGAGGATGTGTTTTCTAAGATGATGAATGAAACTTATTGCCAAAAGATAATTCCCATTGTAGGAAGGATTCATCCTAGGACATGTTAGTGGATGGCGGCACGTCATTTCATTTATAAGGGATGATTGATATGGGACAAATTCAGATGATGAGTTACCAATACGGAGAGATAACCAACTTGCTTACTTACTGACTTAGACTTTAGACCTGACATTTTGAGTTTTGCGTTTAAATTGCTAGATTTGTTTATGACTGTTTCACCAAAGGTTGATGATGACGACCAGTTTATTATGGATGGTGCTTATTGCGGGTGCAAGCAAGATGAGGCGGATGGATTTTTCAAATATTTGGATGTTTTTGGAATATTTTGAGACTATTTTTGGTATTTTTTGATGTTTTCAAATGTTTTGATTTTCAATTTTTTTAATATTTTTGAAATTTTCCGAGATTTTGACCAAGAGACTAACCTAAAGACCTATCCTAGGGGTCTCGAGGGTTGATCGAAAGATTAGCCTTGCCTATGTTATACACGCAAAGATCACATAGTTCAACTGACGACTTGACCGATTTATAGATGATGATATACATGATGAGATGTTAGTTTATTATGACAGACTCCTATAGGACTGACCTAATGTCTCAGGGGATGATCAAAGATCAACCTTGCCTACGTTCAAGCTCAGAGATGACGTAGTTCGACAAGACGACCCTGTTTTTGACTTTTTGAATGACTTTTTGACTTGTTTTTGGATTTTGATATGTATTGAATATTTTTGGATTTTCTGATGTTTTGATGTTTTTGGAATTTCTGATTTTCTAATTGTAGGCATCCATTAAAATTTGCAAACACTAAACTTCATATAGGGGTTAGTATTTCACAAATCTATCAAAATGCCTCTATGAAATACCTTGTGAATGCTTCCAAATGCAACCAATGATAATAGAAAGACTAAAGCATTATGAAAACAAAAACAAGTTACCTATTCCACAGTGGATTGGTGTTACATGTGCTAGTAACCCTTTCCCAACCCTTGATCAAAGCTTAAGATGATGCAAATGCAAATAGGATGAAGAGCAAGATGAGTTCTCAAACCAAGAGAGTAACTTGCATAAAAGTTGTGGATCCCTGAATGAGAATGAAGGCCTTCTTTTATAGATTTTCTTGATGAGAGATTGGCCAAGAGGGTGAATGTGGGACTAAGATTGGACCAATGAAAGAAGGACACTTGTCAAGTGGTGATAGGCCAATGGTTGTGCAAGATTTGGGAAGAGTGCCCATGAGAAGGAGAATTTGAATTCAAATTTTGCCATAAATTTTGAGAGGGGGACAAGAAAGATAGCAATAAATGCAATGTTGGAGGGACAAATCAAATTGTCATGTTGAGGGAAAATGAGGGTTTTTTAATAAATCAATAAAATTGATTTATTTGTGCAAGTGGAGATATCTAGAGAATGCAAGTGGGTGAGATTAGTATTTAATCAAGGTTAGATTAAATAGATGATGATTATGTTAGTTTAATGCTAATTAGGTGAGTTTGACTTTCATGATTTAAATATTTGATTTATTTAAA
>VDFB02270651.1:470836854-470867940 GCA_007258455.2 Sequoia sempervirens
AAAAAACACATTTTTTCGAATCTTGTGCCAGCGCTTCCAGTGAAAAAGAAGATCCGCCGCCCGGCGGCCACCGGGCGGCCACCCAAACACCGCCGCCGGCCCACTCAACCACTCGCCTGCCACCGGCTCCCAAACAGCCCCCGAGGGCTCCGCTACACCAGCCCCGGTCACATGGCGGACTGGGAGGCCTCCTGTCTAGCCCCTGCGTGCTCTAGCTCCCCCTGCGCGGTCATATGGACAACCGCAGCCTCCAGCTCCGCTCCAGCCCTTGGTCGCCCACAGGACCAGGGGCCGAATTTTTTTTCATTTTTGCAGGGGGACCCATTTTTGCTGCGACGGCCGGACGGCCGTCAAATTTATGCTCGTGTTTTTCTGATGTCAGCATGACGTCATGATGATGTCATCCGTACGGCCGGCCCTCTTTGCCCTTCCTAACCCTAGTTTTTCCTAAAAGAGCAGTTTTTTTCTTTTGGCCATAACTTGGGCATACAGTATCGAAATCGGGCAAACGAGATATCGCCGGAAAGCTGGTTCCGAGATCTTTCATTTGGTGTAGTTTATTTTATAGTATTTTTCTGTTTTACTGCATTTATTTCTGTTTGAAGTCAGATGTTATTTTTGGACTTCCGAGCTCATAACTTTTTGCCACGATCTTCGTTTTTCGCCTCGTTTGAAGCGTCAGAAAGGTATTAAGGAGCTCTATCTTGCTATCCATACACTTTTTCTGTATCTGTCCCAAGTTTATCACTTAGTCCAGATTTGGCCCGATGGGTTGTTTGGTGAGTACTTGGATGTTTTGGCAGTTGGGAGAGTGCATCTTGCATCTTTGCACTTCGTTTTCAGTAATACATCATTCAATAATTGCTTGCTGCTTCATAGATTCCAGAGTTGTTCCTGTTTGGAGTTTTCGAGTGTTCTGTGGCATCGGGTTTTCTGTTGCTTTAATCATGATTCCTTGAGTCAATCAGTGACTCTCATCCGGTTCAATAGTATCTGGAAGAATATTTCCTTGCTTGCCTATATCAAGTTCAGTGTTACTCTACGGAGTTCTTCGGTGCTAACTGCGGCATGTTATCTCGTGTAAGGGGGTTTTGTCCCGCGGGTTTTCTTCTCTTACTTCTTTATTGCATTTGTAAATGGAATTTTGATAGAGCCTGGATTCTTGCGGGACCATCTTTGCTTTCATGCATCTTATTCTAGTGTTTTAGCTTCTTCCTAAGTTCATCTTAAAGAGTGTTGAGTAATAAGTTATTATGCTTAATTAATTACATCACATTGATTAATTAATTAAGTCATATTCTCTCTTTATTACTTAATAAACTTAGGCACATTGAGTGGTACTGGTGGTAAGTGTGCACTAGGAGGAGGTTTTTAGGGGATTTCTTGATCTCCTTCATGAAGTTGATCACTGTAATAATTGATTCTCTTAATGCATTTTTCTTGAGAGGTTCTGAGAGAACATCTTTTTGGTTCTTCATATCTTTTGCATGCTTGGTGGTATCCATCTTGCATGCAGGTGATCTTCGGATTCTAACATTACCGGCACTTGGGGGATTTTGTAATACTTGGCTTCAAGGTTCTTGCAATATGAAAATGGCTCAGGATCTCCATGGACGGTAACCTCTTGTCCATTATGTGTGAATTTCACACATTGGTGGAAGGTTGATGCTACGGCTTTCATCGCATGAATCCATGGGCGTCCCAGGAGGATATTGTATGGCAATTCGAGGTCCAAGACCTAACATGTGGTTTCCATGAGTGTTGGCCCTACTTGGATAGGGAGCTTAATTGTGCCCTGAGACACTCTTTCTTGGTCATCATATGCTCTTATTGTGATGCCCTTGCCTTTATCAATGGAATCTTTTGATATTTTCAACTGCTTGATGAGGAAGAACAGATGTTCAAACCTGCACCTCCATCCCCCAAGACCCTTTTGATTTTTCTTTTGTTCACAATGACCTCCAAGTGAAGTGCACGATTGTGAGATGGTTGGGCGGGAAAATCTTGGTCAGAAAATGTAAGGAGATTAGGTGTTATGATGTTTTCGACCATAGCTTGGAATTGTTCCGCATCGAGGTCTGCAGGGATGGTAGATGAGGCTAATGCTTCCTCAAGGATCTTTTTATGCGCTGATGAGATTTTTAACAACTCCATGATGGAGATGTGTGCTGGCATTCTTTTGAGTTGGTCTACAACATTATAGCTATACGAAACAACTCTTGATGTAGGGACTCTATTTGGTTGGGATGATCCTGCAATGGTGACTTTTCCACCTCTTGTGGTGACTCCACAATCTTCGGCATGGGCGCCTTTGATGGAGATGACCATGCAGTTTTCATTGAGGTTGGAAACAACTATTTCGTATACATGATTTACACTGCCTTTTCCTTTATCCTTGTTATTCCCTTTGTTGTTATGATTCGACATCAGATTCGTGTAGATTTTAAGGTCCTGATTCCCTGTAGGTGCTTCTACGTTTATGATTCTTTTGTCGATGAGATCTTGTATGATGTTCTTGAGTCTCATGCAATTATTTGTGGTGTGGCCTTTGATTTTGTGGAATTCACACAATTGATTCTCATTGTACCAAGGAGGTTTGACATCAGGTTCTTGTTAATTCTCAAATGTAGGAGCTTGGATGAGTTTTTCGTCGATTAACTTTTTCATGATGTCCTCAAGTGGTTCCCCCAAAGTAGTGTATTTTCGTTTGGGGTATGTTTTGCATTGAGGTGGTCCTCTTTGGTCATTGAGGTTATTGATTGTGGGATTATTGTTGTGTTGATGCATTGTGTGATGAATGTTTTGATTTGGTGTTTGGATTTGTTGTGTGGGTGTGTTTTGGTGTGGACCACTAATGACCACCTTAGCATCTACAACACCATCATTAGTGACGTTTTTGTTTCTCGCCCACATGCGAGGTTTATCATTGTAGTTTTATGATGAGTGGTTGTTTTGCGGTTCGTGATATGATGTTGATTTGACAGGTTGGGTTGCAAGGGCTCTTTTGATGCTAAGTGCCTTGGTGATCAATTGATCGTAGGTGGTGATTCCCTGAACCTTGAGGTGGAATGACAAGCGGCTTTCAAGGTTGGTGATGATTGTGCAGACTTGTTGCTCTTCTGGCATGGTCCACTTCCTCTGATTGGCCTTGGATCGCCATTGTTAAAGAAATGAAGGAAAAGATTCATTTTTTCCTTGTTTCAGAGCATATAGTTCTTCAAGACTAACATCCATTGTAATGTTACATGCATAGTTTCTAATGAATTCATCTTTGATTTCCTGGAATGTTATGATGCCTGAGGGTAAGCGAGATAACCATTCTATAGCGTTGCCTGCCAAGCTCCTAGGGAATAGCCGCATCAGATAAGTATCATCATATGCAACCTCCATACAATGAACCTGGAATTCCCTGATGTGATCTTCAGGGTTTCCCGTCCCTCGATATTTGTCAAATTTGGGGATTTCAAATCCCTTATGGAATGGTTTCATGTCTAGGCTCCTATCAAATGGATAGGGAAACAAGTTGCTCTACGTTTTGGTTGTTCGCCTTGATTGAAGGTCAAGCACTTGTTGTGAGAGCAGCTTGAGTTGTGTCGTCACATCACTTTACAGATCAGGGGGTGGGATGAATGTGTTTTGAGGTGTTGCAATCATGGTTTGGATGGATGGATTGGTTGGTGCATTGTTCAATGGTATCGGTATGTTGTGGCGGGCGAAGTAGGCTTCTACTTGCTTTTGGATGAACAATGCTTGTTGTTGCTCTTGTTGTTGTGCTAGGATTTGTGCTTGTTGTTGCGCTTGCTGTTGTTCCAAAAATGCTTGTTGTTGTGCTTGTTACTGCGCTTGTTGTTGTTCTAACAACGCTTGTTCTGCTTGTTCTTGTTCCCACAATGCTTGTTGTTGGGCTGCCAATTCTGCTGCCTCTTGTTGTTCTTGATATTGCTTTAATGCTTGTTGGTACGCTTGCAATTGCGCTGCTTGTGCAAGAAGTTGTGCTTGTGCTTGTGCTTGTTGTGCTTGTAGTTGAGCTTGTGCTTGGGATTGCGCTACTTGTTGTTGTAATAAAAGTTGTGCTTGAGTGACCCTTTGTGCTTGTAATGCTTGTGCGGCTTGGGCGGCTTGTTGTTGTTGCCATTGCAATAAAGTTTGGGCTTGTTGTGCTTGTTGCGCTTGTAATGCGGCTTGTGCAGCTTTGGCAGCTTGCGCAGCTTGAATGGCTTGTTGCATGGCTTTTTGTTTTTGCACTTGTTGGTATCCTCTTTGAAAAGCAGCTTGTAATGTTGCATCAAATTGGTTTGATGTGGTGAACGTTGGTGGTGGTGGGGGTGGTGGTGGGTTTGGTATGGTGGTAGATGATGATGTTGTGTTGATTACGTGATTGGTGGATGGTGTTGTTGATGTGGTAAGTGGCATCGTTGATGTGATTGGCCCTTGAGAGACCATGCTTTGCAATGTTGTGGGGGTGTTTGATGATGTTGCCATTGCTTGTGTGTTTGTCGTTTGTTGTTGTGATGTCAACAATAATTTTTGAGTGTTTGGCAAAATGTTTTGATTGATGGTTGGGATGTATGTTTGATTGATACTTGGTAGGGGAGGAAGCCCTAGACCAAGGAGTGGTGCAGATGATAATGGCAATGGCGGAAGAGGTGGAAATGTAAGGGGGGTGAATCCTTGCAAGAGTGTTGTGGTGTTGAAAATGCCCCCTAGTCCGAACATGTCTTCCTCGTCTTGTGAATTTGTGAGGAGGGGGATTTGAGGTGCTTCGTGAAAAGATGTTGATGATGGGTCATAATGTAAAGTGAGAGGAACATTTTTTTGTAATGGATTATGGGGGATGTTTTGTTCCAATGTGGTGTTTATGTCCAAGCTTTGATTATTAACAAGGGGATGTGATTGAAGAGCATTGAGAAATGTGTTTCCCTTGTTAACATTGGGTTGAGTTGGAGCAAATGATGTTGTGATTTGTGGGATATTCTCTGTGATGTTTTGAGATGGGGGTGTAGATAAAATGGGGATGGTGGATGAGATTGGTGGAAAAGATGTCTCTACTATAGTGCTCACATCAAAATCCAAAGGCAACTTGGCCCCTTGTTTTGCTAGTTCAAGCATGTACAACAAAGGGTTAAGTCTCATCATGATGTTGATGATTCTATGGTTGTCCGAATTTTGGAGCATTTTCGTCATTTCTTCATGAGACATTCCAAAAGTGAGGTCCTCTCCTTGGTTTTCTTCTTGTGTGTTTTGCGATGATGTTGGAAGGCTAGTTGTGAGATTTCCATTCCCAATGGGGTTCATTTTAGGAGTGGTTTGGCTAAGATCACTTGAAGTGGGTGTTTCTTTGTTGGCTTCCATACTCTTCTTGTGTTGAGATCTAGTTAGAACCATAAAACGAGGATCAATCCTCAAGAATACGGGAGATGAATCTCTTGAATCTTTGGATTGATCTCTATTTTATGTCCCAAAGTGAAAATTTTTAGGATGTTTTTTAGGATCAAAAGTGATGATGATGATGTTTAAGGATGTTATGGATGTTTATGGGTGTTGTTTTTGGATTTTGATAAATCTTGAATGAAATGCTAGGACTTTGGATTTTTGATTGGTTTGATTTTTGGATTTTGAGATTTTGTCCTTGATCTTGATTTGGATTTTGATTTTGAGCAAAAAGACCCTAAGATGTTTGATAATGATCTAAAGGATAGTTTTGTTCAAAGGATGATGATTTTGGATGTGTGTGAGGAGAAGGGTGTATCTACCCACACCTACCCAAACAAGATGATTGTTTCACTAAGTATATGAAGAAGGATTCATCTACATACACTAAGTTAGACAAGATGATTTTTGATAATTTTGACTAAGTATATGCAAAAGGATGCATCTACACATACCTAGCCAAAAGGTGTTTTGATAAATGTTTCAAGGACTTGGTCTCAATGATTTTTGTGTTTGCTTGATTTTGTCATAAAGCCTAGCACTTCAAGGATGATTTCAAGGTTTTTCAAAAGATGATTTATGAGATGATGTTTGATGTTTTGAAAGATGGATGAAAGAGGTTTGATTTGTTTTGATCCCTAGATGAACCTAAAAAGACCACTTTGTTTTCCTAGACCTAGGTATTGAAGAGCATGCATATGCTTCCAAAAGACCTTTGTAACCAAGGATTGATTTCATTTGAACTTTCATTTTCAGATTTTCAATGATTTTTGCTTTGGGATTTGTGAGTCTCCAATCACACATGAAAATTCATTTTGCTTATCTTTGCTTAATGGCTTTATTTTACCAAAAACACTTTCTTTGATTAGATTTCAAACTGAATGTTCAATGTCTCAACTTCGTCTCATTTCACAAGGTATATTATGCGAAACTTTGATGAATTTAAGGAAAATATTACCTATTGTTTAACTTTAGGGGGAAAATTGAGATGTAAATTCAAGTGCTTAGGAACCTCTAAGGATGTAATCCCAAGGGAAAGCAACAACACAAGAATTTGGTCAATGATATTTGCCTCCTACAGGGTTTGAAATTTTGAAAATCATGTTGAATGTTTGTTTTGCAAATGTTTTCGAATACAACACTGTGTTTTCAAACCAAGACAAGTACAAGCCCTATGGATGTGTAAGACAATATTTGTTGAATCCCCACTTGGACAAGTCCAGCTACGCTTATCTTTAGCAAATGGTTAGATGCTTGACCCCAGGCTCCCTCCACGACACTCACTTATACGGGGCAGCCAAGCATCAACACCATGAAACTCCCATGGCATATTTTCCATTTCTACTAAAGACCGTAAAAGTGTGGGGGCCGGAATGACCGTTCTTGCACCAACAAATAGATTAAGGATTTTGGAAAATTCTAGCACATGGGTTCTAGTAAGAACTTTAGTTAAGTAGGAGTTGATAACGTGGCAAGAGTCCCTTCGATCCATCTTGTTTAGGTCAGCGTGATATTGGCGTTTCTTCCAATATCCACATTTATATCCAGCTGGAAATACTCTTGGCTTTAGAGTGTTACGGTTGAGTCATTCCCTTGGGTGAGTACTTTTTCCCCAAGGAAGGCCCTCTAGGATAAACAAAAGCAAGCAAAGACACAATCCGTAACTCGATCAATATTTGATGGCACAAAGAAGGAGAATATACACGAAAATGCCCCTACTCACACTCGCACAAGATATTGTTCAATTTTAAACCCAAATCGAAGTGTTTCAAAGCAATAAAATGCACTTTGAGTGTTTCTCTTGCAGCCTAGATCACACGAAGTGCAAGGGGAGAGGATACGCACTCAAATTGCACCAAAGACAAAATCACACAATTCAAGCACTTGTTCATTTTATAGCCTTCAAAGCAATTGTGAGTTCGTTTTAAAGCACCAAACTTGAGTGTGAATTTGCTTTGTTCAATTTTTAGCCCAAAACGAAATCTAGTAAGTGTCTAAGCTTGAATTTTAACCTTTTGCGAATGGAAAAAATCAAATTGTTCTTTTTAGACCCAAACGAAAATTAGTGTCCTAGGAGTGAAAAGTTAACAATTTCGTAAAGAAGTGTTGAACAAACACTTAAAGCGTTTAAAAACACTTTGAGTTTTCAAAAAAAAAATAAAAAAAATCCTCCTCCTTTCGTTTTCCTTGTGCCTTGTGCCTTTGTTGTTTTTTGTACCTTGTGCCTTTCACCTTTCGCTTTTCCTTTGTACCTATAAGAAAAGGTGGGTATTTACGTGAGGATTTAATTTTAATCTAAAACTCCAAATAATACTAATGGTTTCAAAATTAACAAAGTGAAGCATTGATTAGAGTCCTCATATTGCACATGGATAAAGTTTTACAACATTTTAAGTAAGATCCCTAATCTTCTCCAATTAGCTTGTTGAAAATTCATTAAACTTTTAAACAAAGCTAATGATTTGCAATAAGTCAAAATCAAGAAAAAATTTGAAACCAAATCTGTCAATAAATGTTAGCAATTTAACAACTTCAATCATGCAAAACTGAGAAAATGTTCCACTGCTTTAACCATTTTAAAATAAAGCACTGAACCAAAATAAATCTGCAAACAAAATACGGAGGTCTTGCGAAATTCTCGGCATTAATTGCTCCCCTCCAGTCGTAAAAGCAGTAATGTGCATTAACACATGGTTCCAACTAATAAGTGGAGTCAGATGTGGACTCACATAACCCTCGCCTTGAATACAAAAGAACAAAAAAAACTAGTTAAATTGGAAATCATGTCCCTATCAATGTCAGCGTTCATTTATGACTGAAAAATAATTAGTAATGACTGATCATACCACCAAAAAAAAATGCAACTGTTTTAGAATTTCCTTTCAAACTGAACACAGTGATTTTGAATATAAGGAAAGTTACCAACTTTTTTTTTTCCTCAGACCACAGCCTAAGGCTCCAGATACACCACGTATAGGCCAATCAGCAAGACAATTATCTATTTGTAATTATGATGCTAAAATCCAAGCATATGATAATATGATAAGACATTCATCAGCAGCACTGTCTTCATGCCAAACTTTAGAGGGTGCAAAAATAAATGCGCAGATCCTACTAAAATGCCTTTTGAAGACAGTGCCCACTTCAAGTTTAAATACATCAAGCTAAAAGGACTAATTATTGAAGCGCCTATCACTCATAAAGTGCAGATTCAGTTCAAAAATTTTTGAAACTCTTCAACTAAGCACGACTAATTGGAACGATTTAATGCACAAACATAAATGTTACAAGAATGTTGTTAATAATGTCAAATATCTAAGGCTCGGCTTGTAAATCACAGATTCGCACCTTGGAGAAGTACGTTGAATTTCAATCAAAAGATAATACATGAAAACAAAGTTTAGCTAAAAGAAATCATGCCGCTTTTGAGCCATGCAAAGGCTGGATAACATAACGCCTTAGTTAGGGAAGGGGACCTTTTGACAAAAGGCTGAATTAATGTGCAGTTCCACCAACTTCATTAAGGTGATATCTCTGTTGTACAGAAATAAATGGACGTCTCTTTCTCCGTACTAGTACATGTGAAAGGCAATTGACATCAATGACTAGTAGCTGCGTGTGAAAGGCAATGGATTATCGAATGAGATTGAGTGACAGGAAAATGAACATCAAATGATATTGATACAACTGTATTTTTCAGAAGAAAAAAAAAACAATGCGGTGTGAATTGAAAAGCACCCTCCCCTGCAAGATAAAAGCACATCTATTGTGAATGGTACAAGATACAACGCATCTGTGATACCATAAATGAACGCTTATAGTCGGACATGTTGTGACCATCTACGCGATGCAACCAAATCCATTATTTCCTTGACCATTTTAAAATGAAGTAGATATTTTGGATGACTATGACAAGGACACATATCTGAAAAGACACATTTTATTTAATCACTGTGGCAGCAAAACAACAAAAATACATAGATCTTGCTTGGAGATTATATCTGTTACTGCCTAAGAATATAAATCATAAAGTATTCATGCGTTGATTTTGTTGGCAGGTGAATAACTTGTCAAGCGTGTCTTTCTTCCTATTGTCAAGAATACTCCATAAATGAGAAACACCACACACATTGAAAATGGGAGTTCTCATACAAGAATCCTCTGTATAATATGATACGGAAATATGTAGTAGACGGTTTTATTTTCCATATAAAATATCCTAACGTGCTTGAGTTTATCAATAGCATAAATTATCATGCATCAATCAAAAGGAACTTTTGAAAAACGCACTGCTCACATAAGATTTAGCTAAACACAAGGTAGTATTGTTAATAGCATTCTTATTTCAGACAATGGAAGACAAAATGAAGTAACACAAAATAGAAATGAAATGCTTAAGTTGTTGCCCTCCTTCTAGCGCCAAATGTAGGCATCCATTAAAATCTGCAAACACTAAACTTCATATAGGGGTTAGTATTTCACAAATCTATCAAAATGCCTCTATGAAATACCTTGTGAATGCTTCCAAATGCAACCAATGATAATAGAAAGACTAAAGCATTATGAAAACAAAAACAAGTTACCTATTCCACAGTGGATTGGTGTTACATGTGCTAGTAACCCTTTCCCAACCCTTGATCAAAGCTTAAGATGATGCAAATGCAAATAGGATGAAGAGCAAGATGAGTTCTCAAACCAAGAGAGTAACCTTGCATAAAAGTTGTGGATCCCTGAATGAGAATGAAGGCCTTCTTTCATAGATTTTCTTGATGAGAGATTGGCCAAGAGGGTGAATGTGGGACTAAGATTGGACCAATGAAAGGACACTTGTCAAGTGGTGATAGGCCAATGGTTGTGCAAGATTTGGGAAGAGTGCCCATGAGAGGGAGAATTTGAATTCAAATTTTGCCATAAATTTTGAGAGGGGGACAAGAAAAACAGCAATAAATGCAATGTTGGAGGGACAAATCAAATTGTCATGTTGAGGGAAAATGAGGGTTTTTTAATAAATCAATAAAATTGATTTATTTGTGCAAGTGGAGATATCTAGAGAATGCAAGTAGGTGAGATTAGTATTTAATCATGGTTAGATTAAATAGATGATGATTATGTTAGTTTAATGCTGATTAGGTGAGTTTGACTTTTATGATTTAAATATTTGATTTATTTAAATCAAAAAAGGATGAAATATGGATTGGATTTAATTAAATAAATGTTTGATCTATTTAATTAAAGGGATGATGTTTGATTTATTAAAAAGCTGATGATAATGTTTATTTGATAAATGACCTTAGGAAATGAGATTATTTAATGAATGGATGAAAGTGATGAATGGGCCTAATGTGAGACCTAATTTGACTGAATATGATTGAATGCATAATGTTAATTTTGCATGTCTACACTAATGTTTTTGGATTTTCTGATTTGAGGACTTTAAGAATATACACGAATTTGATCTAATGAGAACATGACCCCAGCGTGATGCAATAGACTACTCTGATAAAGGCAAGACAAATTGACCTTGAGGATGGGCCGAGTAGTACTAGGAGGGATCATGATACGAACACAAGACCAAGCTATGGTGTGGATGCGAGTGGATGTGTGATGGATGGAGACCCAAATGCGATAGATGATGGAAGCGAAATGGATGGATGATGCAGATCAAGCCATAAAGATCCTAGTGGATGGAAAGTGCTTATTTACACATGACGCCTGTTTGCTAGGTTTTCACCGAGGTACTTGCCCAAAGTGCCACCGAAGTGGTTTTCACTAGAGGACTATTTTTTTGGATTTATTGCTTTTTTGATTTTTTTGTTGTTACCAAGATGCCTGTTTGCCAAGTTTTCGCCGAAGTAACTATTTTTTAGGACTTTTTCTATTTTTTTGGATTTTTTGGTTCTATACCTTGAAGAATTAGGCATAAAACTTTTTGAGATGGGAGCTATTCATGGGCTCCTGCAGAGGTTCCCCTTCAGGTGTTGATAGCTAATATGCCCTTGAATTGTAACTTGCTGTTATGATGAAAGGTCCTAACCAATTAGGTTCGAACTTGCCTTTGCTGCTGGGATTCAGGACATTCTTCTGATTTTATTTTAAGAGCAGTTCTCCAACTTGGAAAGTCCTACTTTTGATCTTCTTGTTGTAGCTTTGTTTGAGTCTATTTTGATAGACTTGCAGATGATTCAAAGCATCTATGCGTCTCTCATCCAGTAGCTCCAGCTCATTTAATCTTGATACCCGATAGTCCTCATCAGTGATGAGATTTTGCAATGATATTCTGAGGGATGGGAGCTCGATCTCAATGGGGAGGACAACTTATGATCCGTAGACCAAGGAGAAGGGGGTGGCGCCAGTGGGTGTGCGGATGCTAGTTTGATAAGCCCAAAGGGCAGGATTAAGTTGCAAGTGCTAGTCACGACCTGCATCATTGACTATTTTCTTGAGGATTTTGAGGATGGTTTTGTTCATAGCTTCTGCTTGGCCATTGCCTTGGGGATAGTACAGGGTGGAGAAGCGATGCTGGATTTTGAATTTCTCGCACAAGTCACGAACCTCCTAGTTCTTGAATGGTGTCCCATTATCTGAGATAATGGCTTGTGGAACACCGTAACGATAGATGAGATAGTTCAGGATAAATTTTGAGATCTGCTTCCCAGTGATATACATCATGGGTATGGCTTCCACCCACTTTGTGAAATACTTAGTTGCAGTAATAATGAATTTATGGCCATTGGATGAGGTAGGTGTGATTTTGCCAATGAGATCGAGTCCCCACTGTGAGAAGGGCCATGGTGTGACGATCGGGTGAAGCTCTTGAGCTAGAGCATGGATGAGGTCCCCATGCTACTGACATTGTAAACACCTTTTAGCATGATCATGTGCTTCTTTTTCCATTGTGGGCCAGTAATACCCCAGCCTCAACACTTTCTTGGCGATGGTCATTCCACTTGAGTGTGAACCACAAATACCGTTATGAACCTCGGTTAGGGAAGTTAATGCCTCCTCAACATTTAGACAACATAGCAAGGTACCTTCTATGCTTAAGGTATCACCTAGGATGACAAATCTAGATGCCTTTTTGATAAAGGTTCGTTTTAGGCTCAATGGTAGGTCAGCGGGTATGACTCCTATGCGAAGATATGTGTAGACGTCATGGTACCAAGGATCGTTGGGACCAACAATTTTGCACACAAATTATGATTCTAGTACCTCAAATGCGGATACGAGAAGCTGCTCAATCAAGAATTCGTATTTGGGAACATTGTTAGGGATATTCAGCAAGGATCCAACTGTCGCCATGGCATCCCCTGCTCTGTTGTTGGTTCTTGGAATCTGCTCAAATGTTATGTCAATGAAGGATTCCTTTAGAGTCTCCACCAATTTCTCGTATGGAGTGAGCTTATCATCCTTAGTCTAATATTCATTATTGACTTGGTTTATGATCAACTGAGAGTCTCCTTAGACTTTGAGAGTAATGATATTCCATTGCACTGCTATCCTGAGACCTATAGTCAAAGCCTCATATTCTGTTATGTTGTTTGTGCAAGGAAATGTTAGTTTATATGACCTTGGTATGCAGTTCCCCTGTGAGGTGATGAAGAAGACACCAGCTCCTGATTCGTGCTGCGTGTATGAGCTATCAAAGTATAGTTTCCAGTGATAAGCTACATTGAGGTTAAAGATGGACTCATCTGGAAACTCTGAGACAAGAGGATTCTCATAATAAATGGGTGCTTCTGCTAATTGATCTGCAATAACCTATCCCTTAATGGATTTGCGCTCCACATACTCGATGTCATACTCTGACAGTATCATTACCCATTTTTCCATTCTGCCTGTGAGCATTGCTTTTGATAAGAGATACTTGAGGGGATCAATTTTCATGATGAGCTTGATCTTGTGTGCCAACATGTAGTGTCTGAATTTTTGGGATGCAAACACTATTGCGAGGCAAGCTTTCTCAATAAATGAGTAATTGAGCTCATGACCGACCATTGTTTTCTTGATATAGTAGATAGCCCTCTCCGTTCCGTTTTCATCATGCTGAGCAAGAAGAGCTCCTAGGGCTGCTGCTGTTGCTGATACATATAAGATCAATGGCTTTCTCGGGATAGGTGGCATTAACATTGGTGGTGTCAGTAGATATTCCTTGATCTTGTTGAATGCCTCTTCACATTTTGTATCCCATTTGTATACTACCCCCTTGTGGAGTAGGTGCGAATATGGGTTATGCTTGTCTGCCAGTTGTGCTATGAACCTTCTAATGGATTGGAGCCTGCCTTGGAGACCTCTCAATTGTTTTAATGTCCTTGGTGCTTCCATCTCGAGGATTGCTTTCACTTTTTCTGGATCCACCTCGATACCCCTCATAGAGACTATGTATCCTAGCAATTTACCTGATTGTATGCCGAAGACGCACTTCTTGGGATTTAGTTTGACTTTGTATTCCTCCAATCTGTCAAAGATAACACTTAGGGTTGCTATGAGATCTTGTCTCTTTCTTGACTTAGCTAGAATATCATCGACATAGTCTTTAACTGTTTTGTGGATCATGTCATGGAATATTAGTGTCACGGCCCTTTGATAGGTTGCTCCTGCATTCTTTAGGCCGAATGGCATCATGTTCCAACAGTAGGTCCCCCATGGACAAGTGAAGGCAATTTTATGTTGATCTTCTTTTGCTATCATGATCTGATTATATCCTGAAAAGCCATCCATTAGTGATAGCATCTCATGTCCTGCTGTCATGTCTACAATCATGTCAATATTGGGAAGTGGGAAATCATGTTTTGGACAAGCCTTGTTCAAATCTCTGAAATATGTGCATATTCAAATAGCTCCATCAGGTTTCGAAAAAAGTACCAGGTTTGATACCCATTCGAGATAATCTATGGGTCGGATGAATCCTGCATCTAACAACTTTTTGAGCTCCATTTTGACCAATAGGGCAATCTAAGGATGCATTTTTCGAAGCTTTTGTTTGACAGGTTTTGCTTCTGGATACACCACTAAGTGATGAACCACTGTCTCCGGATCTAGCCCTGGCATGTCAATGTAACTCCATGCGAAGTTTATTTTCCTTTCCTTTAGGAATGCTGCTAGGAGTTCTTGCTCTTCTGATAATAGTGATTCCGCATAAAATGTGATGTGCAGGGCCTCCTCTGTTCCTATGTTGACCGGATTGCATTTTTCAGCCAAGACTGCTGACTTCTCTTGATGAATAGCTCTTAGGGGAAGATTGAATCCTTCATCCTCAGGCACCTCAGAGAGGTTTTCACCATCGGATACGTCCTTTATTTTTACTATTTTCTTGTTAGAGAGTGCCACGGTGTGATTTTCACTCAAGGACTTGGATATGATTCTTAGTTTCTCACTTTTGCGATTGAAGGATTCAATCGTTTCCCCGTAATAGGCGTGTGTGTCCAACTCCATTATAAAGCATGCTTTATGATCTCCATCTGGAATTTTATCTCTCAATCCCATGAATTCTGAGAGTGCTTCATCATTTTTGAATGTATCGAGAACTGGTGGTCCTCATTGGTCATAGTCAATCAGTTGGGGGTAGACTAGGCGGATCTCATGATTTTGATGATTAGATTTGAATGATAAGGTACTAATCATGCAAAGGGCGGTATCCTCGAATAACCTAGGTAGATTGGATATGGGGTCCTTGTCATCACTACTAATATAGGGCTCAATTATAAAATTATGTGTGTCCCTACCTGTGACTATTGGTGAGTGTACTTGTACTAGTACTGGCTGAGGAGAAACATTAGTGGCTCTAACCGGAGGACTTCAACCACGTATGGTTATTCTTGGAGTGGCACATCTAAGACCAAGATTTGTTATGGGTCGTGTCTCTGGCATGATAGGTATTATGAGCCCATTGTCATTTTGTCCTAGTCTTTCATTTCGATCATAGCCCATTGCAAGCATCATGTGTAGGCCTTTGCTTCTTTCGTCCATTGGTAAATTAGTTGCTAGTCTTTCATCTTGATACAACATGTGAGATGGATCTGCTTCAATGACCTCATGACCAAGGTCTCCCCATCTTGTGAATTTGGGATAATCCTCAGGATATGTTTGTGATGTGGAAGCTTGATTTTCTTGTGGGCGTCCTCGTGATCTAGGAGATTGTGGTAACCCTCCTATCACAAAAGCATTGTTAGGGAGCCTATAACTTCCACAACCGTCCTCCTGGATGATGAGCTTGATGTCAAATATGGTGGGAATGGTGGGTGTCTCTGTCGCAGAAGTGGACGCAAGAGTGGTGGGGTCGATGTATGGTGTGGATGGGCCCTCATCATTCTTTGGTACTTGGAGGATTTTGTAATACTTGGCTTCAAGATTCTTGCAATATGAAAATGGCTCAGGATCTCCATGGACGATAACCTCTTGTCCATTATGTGTGAACTTCACACATTGGTGGAAGGTTGATGCTACAGCTTTCATCGCATGAATCCATGGGCATCCCAGGAGGATATTGTATAGCAATTCGAGGTCTAAGACCTGACATGTGGTTTCCATGAGTATTGGCCCTACTTGGATAGGGAGCTTAATCGTGCCTTGAGACACTCTTTCTTGGTCATCATATGCTCTTATCGTGATGCCCTTTCATTTTTCAATGGAATCTTCTGATATTTTCAACTGTTTGATGAGGCTAAGAGAACAGATGTTCAAACCTGCACCTCCATCCACCAAGACCCTTTTGATTTTGCTTTTGTGTACAATGGCTTCCAAGTGAAGTGCACGATTGTGAGATGGTTGGGCAGGGAAATATTGGTCAGAGAATGTAAGGAGATTAGGCGTTATGATATTTTCGACCATAGCTTGGAATTGCTCCGCATCGAGATCTACGGGGACAGTGGATGAGGCTAATGTTTCCTCAAGGATCTTTTTATGCGCTGATGAGATTTTTAACAACTCCATGATGGAGATGTGTGCCGACATTCTCTTGAGTTGCTCTACAACATTGTAGGTATGCGGAACGGCTCTAGATGAAGGTACTCTATTAGGTTGGGATGATCCTGCAATGGTGACTTTTTCGCCTCTTGTGGTGACTCCACAATCTTCGACATGGGCGCCCTTGATGGTGATGACCATGCAGTCTTCATTTAGGGAGGTAATGACTGTTTCATACACGTGATTTACACTACCCTTCCCTTTATCATTTCTATTTCCTTTGTTTCCATGATTCGGCATCGGATTCGTGTAGATTTTAAGGTCCTGATTTCCCGTAGGTTGTTCCACATTTATGATTTTCTTGTCAATGAGATCTTGGATGATGTTTTTGAGTCTCATGCAATTGTTTGTGGTGTGACCTTTTATTTTGTGAAATTCACAAAGTTGATTCTTGTTGTACCAAGGGGGTTTGACATCGGGTTCTTTGTAATTTTCGAATGTAGGAGGCTGGATGAGTTTTTCGGCAATCAACTTTTTCATTATGTCCTCCAATGGTTCCCCCAAAATGGCGTATTTACGTTTTGGATAAGTTTTGTGTTGGGGTGGTCCTCTTTGGTCAGTGAGGTTATTGATGGTGGGATTATTGGGTTGGTATGTTGTGTGATGAGTGTTTTGGCGTGGACCACTAATGACCACCTTGGCATCAACGACGCCATCATTAGTGATGTTCTTGTTTCTCGCCCATGTACAAGGTTTATCATTGTAATTAGATGGTGGGCGATTGTTTTGTTGTTCATGATATGACATTGATTTGGCGGGTTGGGTTACAATCTTTCGATGCTAAGTGCCTTGGAGATCAATTGTTCATATGTAGTGATACCCTGAACCTTGAGATGAAATGACAGGTGGCTTTCAAGGTTGGCTATGATTGTGCAGACTTGTTGTTCTTCTGGCATGGTCCACTTGCTCCGATTGGCCTTGGATCACCATCATTGAAGGAATGAAGCAAAAGATTCATTCTTTCCTTGTTTTAGAGCGTATAATTCTTCGAGACTAACATCCATTATGATGTTACATGCATAGTTCCTGATGAATTCATCTCTGATTTCTTGGAATGTTCTAATGCCTGAAGGTAAGTAGGAAAACCATTCTATAGCGGGACCTGCCAAGCTCCTAGGGAATAGCCGCATCAGATAAGTATTGTCATATGCGACCTCCATACAATGAACCTAGAATTCCTTGATGTGATCTTCAGGGTTTCCCATCCCTTGATACTTGTCAAATTTGGGGATTTCATATTCTTTAGGGAATGGTTTCATGTCTAGGCTCCTATCAAATGGACAGGGACACAAGTTGCTTTGCGTTTTGGTTGTCCACCCCGATTGAAGGTCGAGCACTTGTTGCGAGAGCAACCTGAGTTGTGTCGTCACATCATTTTGGGGATTAGGGGGTGGGGTGAAAGTGTTTTGGGGTGTTTGAATTGTTGGTTGGATGGATGGGTTGGTTGGTGCGTTGTTTGATGGTATCTGCATGTTCTGTCGAGCGAAGTAGGCTTCTACTTGCTTTTGTATGAACGATGCCTGTTGTTGATCCTGTTGTTGTTGCGCTAGGATTTGTGCTTGTTGTTGCACTTGTTGCTGCTCCAACAATGCTTGTTGTTGTGCTTGCTGTTGTTCCCACAACGCTTGTTGTTGGGCTGCCAATTCTGCTGCTTCTTGTTGCTCTTGGTATTGCTTTAATGCTTGTTGATATGCTTGCAATTGCGCTGCTTGTGCAAGAAGTTGTGCTTGTGCTTGTGCTTGCTGTGCTTGATATTTAGATTGCACTTGAGCTTGGGCTTGCGCTTGTGCTGCTTGCACTTGTGCGGCTTGTTGCTGTAATAAAAGTTGTGCTTGAGCGAATCCTTGTGCTTGCAATGCTTGTGCAGCTTGGGCGGCTTGTTGTTGTTACTATTGCAATAAAGCTTGGGCTTGTTGTGCTTATTGCACTTGTAATGTGGCTTGTGCAGCTTTGGCAGCTTGTGCAATTTGAGCGGCTTGTTGCACAAATTTTTGTTTCTGCACTTGTTGGTATCCTCTTTGAAAAGCGGCTTGTAATGCTGCGTCAAATTGGTTTGATGTGGTGAACATTGGTGGTGGTGGTGGATTTGAAATGGTGGTAGATGATGATGTTGTGTTGATATTTTGGGTGTTGGATAATGGTATTGATGTGATTGGTCCTTGTGAGACCATACTTTGTGATGTTAGGGGTGTGTTTGATGATGTTGCCATTGGTTGTGTGTTTGTCGTTTGTTGTTGCGATATCAACGATAAATTTTGCGTGTTTGGTGCAATGCTTTGATTGATGGTTGGGATGTAGGTTTGATTGATACCTAGTAGGGGAGGAAGCCCTAAACCAAGGAGTGGTGTGGATGATAATGGCAATGGTAGAAGAGGTGGAAAGGTGAGGGGCGTGAGTTGTTGTGAAAACGTCGTGGTGTCGAATAAGCCCCCTAGTCTGAACGTATCTCCCTCTTCTTGTGAATTTGTGAGAAGAGGTGTTTGAGGATTTGTATGAAAGAATGATGACAATGGATCATGATAGAATGTGAGAGGAGCATTTTTGTGTAATGGGTTTTCGGGTATGTTTTGCTCCAAAGTGGTGTTTGCGTCTAAAATTTGATTATTAACAAGGGGATGTGAATGAAGAGCATTGAGGAATGTGTTTCCCTTGTTGACATTTGGTTGTGTTGGAGCAAACGATGTTGTGATTTGTGGAATGTTTTGTGTGACGTTTTGGGATGGAGGTGTGGATGAAATGGGAATGGTGGATGAGATTGGTGGAAAAGATGTCTCTACTATAGTGCTCACATCAAAATTCGAAGGCAACTTGGCCCCTTATTTTGCTAGTTCAAGCATGTACAATTAAGGGTTAAGTCTCATCCTGATGTTGATGATTCTATGGTTGTCCGGATTTTGGAGCATTTCAGCTATTTCTTCATGAGACATTCCAAAGGTAAGATCCTCTCCTTGGGTTTCCTCTTGTGGGTTTTGCGATGATGTTGGAAGGCTAATTGTGAATCCCTAATCCAAATACCTGCAAAACACAACAAATGAATACAATAGGAGATCAAATGCAAGCAAGAACAAGGATTCCCCATGAAATCCATTAACAAAACTCAAAATAGGAATGAAGAGAAGAAGATAATGAAAGAACAAGAAAGTAGATTAAATCCTATTGAAAGCAATACAAACTCTTGATCCCATGGGGGAATTGGTGCCAATTTGATGTGAAAATTGGCCCTTTCCCAACTCCAATGATGCAATGTTGATAGATGATGAAGAGTGTTGATGAGTGATCCACTTTTGTGAAGATTCAAATGTGCTCCAAGATGAAAACCTGCATAACCTAGCTATGGATGGATGAATCTTGCAAATGCTTGAAGATGAATTCGAGTAGAGTAAGTTTACTCAAATTGTGGATGATGAGATGAGGAGATTAACCTCTTATTTATAGATTGATAAGTTGAAAGCATGCCCAAAATAGAGCAATGTGGGACTAAGAATGAGCCAATGACAAAATGCCACTTGTCAACTTGTGAATGGATGGAGGATGTGCAAGTTTTGAAGAATGTGCAAAGAGGGAGGAGATTCAAATTCAAAATATGGCTTGAAGGATGAGGTGAAAGGTGAAGTTAATGTCACATGGCTCAAGAAAAGGACTTGTAAGAGATGTTAAATGCCATGTTGGAAGGGACAAGTCCTTATGGGGGGAGATTTCAAATTTGAGGAATATTCCCACTTGGATGCCTTTTTTGAATGAAAATAGGTGATTTATAAATAAATTAAATTGATTTTCATGTGCAAGTTGCAAAATCTAGAGGATTTGAGTGATTAGGATTAGCATTGATTATGATTTGATTAATTTAAATGATGTTAGTTAATTTGACCATTTTGACTTAGATTTTAGGATTTAAATAACTCAAAATGAGAAAAGAATGATTTAGACTTTTTTTTTTTTTTAGACTGTAGGAATCGGGTAGCACGACCCCCTATAAACTGCAGTGCGCCTGGTAAACTTTTTAACGTGATCGGTGGCGCTGGCATGACACACCCTCTGATACCACGGGACGGGGGAGACTAGAACTCGTGACCAGCAGAGCCGCAATGGAATTACTTAGCCAACCGAGCTAGGGCCCCCGCCCAAAGAATGATTTAGACTTAGTTAAATAAATATTTTTTGATTTATTTAACCAAAGGGGGTGATGTTAGATTAAATTAGATAAATGTTTGATTTATTTAATTTGATTTGATGAATTTTAGAGATTTAATCAAATAATATGGATTATTTAATTAACTCAAAGATATGAAGATGCCTAATCCAAATACCTGCAAAACACAACAAATGAATACATTAGGAGATCAAATGCAAGTAAGAACAAGGATTCCCCATGAAATCCATTAACAAAACTCAAAATAGGAATAAAGAGAAGAAAATAATGAAAGAACAAGAAAGTAGATTAAATCCTATTGAAAGCAATGCAAACTCTTGACCCCATGGGGGAATTGGTGCCAATTTGATGTGAAAATTGGCCATTTCCCAACTCCAATGCTAGCTTTGATGATTTTATGAAGATTGTGATCCACTTTGATGAAGATTGATGAATGCTCCAAGCTAAAATCTACAAAAACCTCGCTATGATTCAATGAGATGGATGAAAATTGCTATGAATTTGAGTATAGTAAGTTTACTCAAGTTGTGGATGATGAAATGAGGATATGAGCTCTTTATTTATAGAATACCAAGATGGATGAATGTCCAAAATAGAGCAATGTGGGACTAACATTCATCCAATGACATGATGGCACTTGTCAACATGTGAGAGGATGAAGGTTGAACAAGTTTTGAGGATTGTGCCAATAAATGCATAAATTTGAATTTCAAATTTGTTGAAATGACTTGAAAGGGGGGAAGAAAGAAAGCATTAAATGCCATTTGGCTCAAGGCAAAGGACATGTAAGGTGGAGTTATTGCCTTGTTGGAAGGACATGTCAACTCACATTTTTGAATTCAAATTTGGGAATATTCCTTCAAAGATGCCTTGTGAGGAAAATAGAGATTTAATAAATATAAATCTATTTTCATGTGCAAGTTGCAAAATCTAGAGGATGGGACATGATAAGAGATTAAATTAATCAAGAGTCAATTAATTTAATAGGATATTAGATGATGTGACTTATTTGACTTAGATTTTAGGATTTATTTAAATCAAATAATGAGAAGAATGTGATAAGATATTAATCAAATAAAGATTGTGATTTATTTAATTAAAAGGAGCTTATGTTTAGATTAAATTAAATAAGGCTTTAATTTAATCTAATTTAATAGATAGACTTAGAGATTTAATCAAATAAAATTGATTATTTAATTAAATCGGATAATTAGATCAAGATGATTAATTTAATTATCGAGAAGAGGTGACTTAATTAGATAAAGTGATTTATTTAATTAAGAGAGGAATATTGATGAATTTAATCAGATAAGGAGATTTGATTAAATGGTTAGACCGAAGGATGATTCGAGATGAAACGATGTTAGTGGATCAGGATCGAGTGTGCGATCAATCTGTATATTTTTGATGTCTACAGTTTCCTTGCACTAACAACACAACTGAGTATGAAGCATTGATCATTGGTATCAAAACAACTGTGGAATGGAAGATCACAAAGTTGTAGGTCTATGGTGATTTCCAACTAGTCATAAATCAGGTGAATGATGATTACCAGAAAAAAAGATGAAAAATTGATGCCCTCTAAAAGAATGATGGATGAAATTAAGAAGTATTTTGTTGAAATCAAATTTGAGAAAATTCCAAGAGAAGACAACAAAGTTGTTGATGCTATAGTGACCATCGCTTCTCTCTTACAAATACCTTAAAAATGAGCTCGTTATGAGTTCATGGTGGAACAAGTGTTCAACCTCGCCTATGATAACCCTAAATCCCAAGTCATATGCCACATAGTTGACGTTGAATCCTCTATCTATGGGAATATCTACACTTACTTGAGAGACAATACCTTACCACCAGATTTATCTTGAAACCAAAAACAAAACTTTATTCGACAAGCAGCTCGACATACCTTGATAGCTGATGTACTTTATTAATGAGGTCTTGATGGTACTCTCCTTTGGTGTCTTGAACATAGTGAAGTTGAAATCGCTTTACGCGAGGTTCATGAAGGTATTTGTGGCACAGATTCAAGTGGTCTAACTTTCGCTAAAAAACTCCTACGTTTGGGGTATTACTGGCCGAATATGGAAAAGGAGTCTTTTCAATTTGTTAAAAAGTGCCAAAAATGTCAAATCCATGAAAATCTGATACATGCACTAGCATAAGAACTACAACCATTTGCATCAAAATGGCCTTTCTGTTAGTGGGGATTGGATCTTGTAGGTAATATTCATTTGTCATCTTCCAATGGACACAAGTTTATCATCACAACCATAGAGTACTTTACAAAGTGGATCGAAGTTGTTCCCCTAACCACCATTACAAGAAAACAAATTGCATCCTTTATCTTGAATTATATTATTTGTCAGTATGGCATTCCTTGGTCCATTGTCACATAAAATGGTAGACCTTTCAAGAATTAGGATGTCCAATAACTTTGTGAAAGGTTTCATATCCAACATCAATTTTCCACACCTTACTATCCTCAAGGAAATGGCCAGGCAAAAGCCTCAAACAAAACCATTATGAAAATCTTAAAGAAAACTGTCAAACAATGTTGGACGTGATTGGCACATTCAACTGAATCCTGCTTTGTGGGCATATCATACTAGTATCCGCACACCAACTACAGCCACACCATATGCTTTAGTCTACGGATCAAAGGCAATTCTACCTATTGAGGTTGAACTACCATCACTCTGTGTATCTTTGAAAGGAATCATCTCAAATGAAGATTATAGAGTATCCAAGTTGCAAGAGTTGGAACTACTGGATGAGTGTTGAAAGCATGCAGTTGATCACCTGAAATCCTATTAGCAAAGAATGTCTAGAAGTTATAATCACAAAGTAAAACCAAGAACCTTGCAAGTTGGTGACTTGGTCTTAAAAGAAAATCCCCGCAATCAACAGGATAGGGAAAAGAAAGGGAAGTTTGAACCAAGCTATCTAGGTCATTTTGTTGTCGTATCAGTTTATGGATCAAGAGCCTATCAGTTGTCTACACTTGATGGAGACCTATTCGAGGAACCCATCAACAACTTGCATCTCAAGAAATTCTACACCTGAATCATCTAGTGCACGGTACAAGTCTTGAAAAAATACCAAAAAAAAAGAAAATGTCTTGAAAAAATGGTTACTCAGATAAAAACCTGGCAAACAGGGGTCTTCGTGACAACAAAAAAAAATCAAAAAGAGAAAAATACAAAAAATAAAAAAATTGAAAAAAAAACATCATAAAATATGAAAAGTGCAATAAAAACAAATAGTGAAAACCTGACAATAGGCGCTATTTGTGATAGATCAACTTTTCCATCTATTTGAGCACGTGTTGATCATTTGCTTTTGCCACCATTCTGCCTATTAGCATGAAACCTTATGTACATATCCTGGCATCGTGGTCGTGTCTCACCCTTGATTAGGGGAAAAATCCTGAACTCACTGGGGGCAATAGAACTTTGAGCTTAAACCAATAGACAAACAGGAGTCAGACAACACAACAAACACACCAATCATAGTGCAAAACCCAACATTGAACATCGATCATAAAACTGTACACATCAAACATCCATACCAAACAACAAACAACTAACTCAATCAAATCAAAGCTAACTTTAAATGGATGATGTTCCTTCTGAATCATGACTTTATCATGTTAGCATGAATGTTCAATTGTTGTACTTTGATTTTTGTTATCATATCTCTAGAGCAACTCGATGATGTCTTAAACTAGAGGAGCTAGGAAGGAGTATGATATTTTCTTTGTGTACTGTCTGTGAGTTAATCACTACTACTGTGCAAATTATTGCGAGATGTGCTCTACAAAGTATCACTAATGACATTCTGAATTTGCATAGGAAAATGATTAACTCTTGTCTGTTTACACAAGCAATGCTTAGATCATCTCAGCTTAATTATACCTAGATGCTTGTGTTAACTTGTAATATAAAAAATATGGAAGTAGTACTCAGGTCATCATGGTTTAACTATACCATCGATGTTTGTACTCACTTTCAACATTTTAAAGGCTCAATGATGATAAAAAGCACAACAAATCAGCTGCTACGATGACATTTGCATATTAGATTTGCATGGTTAAGTTAGATTGCATCCATGTTAGTTTTGCATCTATATTACAGATTTTCCAAGGTTGAAACAATTTCACAATGATGTTATCTCTAGCATTAATGGATTGAGTATACTTGACACTAACAAAAACATATCATTCTCATGTAGTCGCCGCACATATAGAGCCATCCCTTGGGGCATGCCTTGAACCCTTCTATACTGTCGCATCACTCTCCTAAGAAAGAATCTTTCAATCACGAGCTAAGTCCTCCCAATCAGGTACATAGATGAGCACAACTACAACATCTCAGTATCATCCTTTGGTCACTACTTGCAATCCAAGTAGGGTCACCATGTCACTATCTCAAGATCGTCTAGTACTCTCCTCCAATACTCCAGTTTTCCTAGCTTAGGCTGGACAACTGGACCTGTATATGCATGAACGTATGGCCTCCCTGCTTGATGCTATCTATCTGCAATTGGACGAGTGATAGCTATATGCTCCCACGCCCATATTTGAAGCAATGTAGCCCCAGCTGATAAACTGGCCCCTCTAAGGTACACAACCTAGTGTAGATCATGGTATAAATGAGCAAGAATGCAGGATCCCCAAGCATATCTGATTTGCTGTGTAATCATGCTCTCCAATGTCTGACCCCATCCAATTGAAAGTCCCTTCGACCTATGGTTGAGACATAGAAATCCTCCAATAAATCCAACAAGCACACATGGCAATGTCGTGTAGGTATTGACCATCTCTCACCATGGGATCTCATAGCCGCATATCCAGTCATCCTCAAACACTCTTTGAAGTGCATCAATCCCACCCTGCTCAGTCAAATCATAAACAACTAGCTCCCCAACGACTGGAATCCTCAAAATCCAATAAACATCCTTCGATGTTACGGTCATCTTTCTAGTGGGTAAGTGGAAGGTGTTATGATCATTGTGCCATCTCTCTACTAGCATGGTTAGAAGCCCTCGATTAATCCGATGTTGGGGCGTATCTATCAATGAGGTCAGTCCACATCGCCCGATCACATTCAAATCAACCTAATCCAAATGCGTAATCAACTCCTAGGTCCTTGGGAAATGCTCCTGTGACATAAGGACAGTCAAAGGCTCCTATCATCATAACATATAGCAAATCAGCAAATCAATCAATCAACCTATCAATCTAATCAACTTTGATGAGATCTTGATTACATCTCGTGAGCGTCTATCATTGAACCTCGCCTATCATGAGGTCAATCATCATTATCCTATCATTGATTCTCACCTATCATGAGGTCAATAATCATCATCCTATCATTGAAATTCACCTATCATGAGATCAAACATCATCAAATCAACCGCTGATGCAATCAACAATCATCAAAATCAAGGAGTCTAATCTAAAATTCATCAACCTGGTCTAAATTTCATCAATGCGCTAGAACAATGCTTCAATGCACTAAAAAATTCTATGCGCTAAAAAGGTTCATCAATGTGCTAAAATAGGGCTTCAATGCACAAAATTACCATACGCACCATCAAATTTCATCAATGCACCATTACAGGGTTTCTATGCGCTACAATATTGACCTATTGCATTAATCTATGAATTCTATGCGTTAAATACCCTGATGCGCTAAAGGAATGATCTAATGCACTGCAAAACATCATCCATGTGCCATTTTATCCTATGTGCTAAAACCTAGCATCTATGTGCTAAAACCCTAACCCTATACGCTAATCTACCAAATGTGCTATAATAGACACCTGATGCACTACATCGGTGTTCCTATGCACTAAAACATTAAAATCTGAATTTTAAATGTGAAAAATGTAGGAAAAACGAGATTCAAAAATCATGAAAGAGTTTTTCAAGGTATGTACCGGAGGTCCATATGCTGCTAGGCGGTTGTGATGTCGCATGTGTTTGAATCAGTGGGTCTGAATTAGAATCACCATCTTGCTCAAATTGCACTAGATTGCTCAATCACTCTCAATTTTCAAAATCAAAATGCACAAATGACTTTCATTTCACCTCTTTTTACCTTTTAAAGGGTGATTAAGTGGGATTTTTATGGGATTGATTTATTTTACTTTTCAAAGGGGTATTAATTCATCAATTCTTCATCCTAGCAAGTTCAACATCATTTTTCGGGAGATAAATAGTTGAGATATCATCAAAATTTGAAATCATCATTGAATCATCCAGAAATCATCAAAGTTTCAAAAAATTCAAAAAAAAATCGATTTATCTCCCGAGGGGGCATATATCCATAATCACTTGAAAAATCAGCGTCTGGGGCATATGAATTTTTTTTTGTCAGCATCACCAACAAATTTTTCTTTGAAGCAATGTGTAAACACATCACTTCAAAGAGGGGAAAAATGTATACACCTAAAATCGGTCAAGATAATCAATCAATTAAATACCAGTTATTTAATTAATAAACCTTTTATTTTGTCTACTTATAAATAAATTTTGAATTTATTTATATAGTTCACACTTTCTAATTCTTCCATCTTAATTCATATTCTTCTAAATTCAATTAAATAAACAAATGTCAATAGTTTTTTTTATTTGATTAATATATTCTCACTAAATTTAAATTTTCAATTTGAATTTAGGCACATGTCTCCAACTTTTCCTCTTGCCACCTCATCAAATGTCACATGAATTTAAATATGTCTAATATTTAAATAGGAATTATCCTCAACCAATTCCAAAAAAAACTTTGAACACTTGGATCTCTCCATCATTTCATTCTCTCTTACACTTGGCATGATGCTCTTTTAAAGGGAATAGCCTCCATGATCCCCTCTAACTTCTTCCTTCTCCACCGTTCATCTCTCTAGCTGAAATCTTGACCGTTGGTTGCTGCCACATCATTTTATGCTTTGGAAAGATCCTATAAATACAAGCCCATTCTACAACATTTGGCATCCCATCTTTCAGTAAACTTATTATGCAGAAATTCTGTGAGAGCATTTAGAGCAATTTAGCATTTAGCAATTTGCATTGTGGAAGCATTTTAATTTAGAATCATGGCTTAGTCTCATAGCTGCATTTTCATTATCAAAGTAGTTTTATACAACATTTGCATCATAGTCTTTAGTATCATATCCATTATCATATCACCGTTATCATTTGCAACATAATATCATAGCACCATAGCATTATCATACAACTTATCAAATCATGTAGGAATTAGATTCTTGCATATTAAAGCATCTCGTTTCTTAGGTTTTCATCCAAACAAGTCATAGTGCAATATAAAAATTTGAGAGCACTAATGATTTAGAGGATCCTTGAGAATAGAGAACAATGAAACGATTTTAGGAATTTTCTCTTGTTTCAATTTGATTCAGTTTTATGATTCAAATTCTTAATGTAATGTGTTTCATTGGTTTGTGTGTTTTATTATTACTTTACTGGCATTTTACAATTCACATATATACAGTATCAATTTTCAATAAAGTATTTATAAATTTAACTATAAACTCGATTAAATTTATAGGATATATTACAATCGACGTAACCATTGCACCTCCTTTTGGTGCAAGTGCTATTTATATTGGGTCCCCTAAGACTGTTTCTAAGTTAGCAAATGCAGTTTTGACATGGTTTAAGGTTCTTTTTTCAATGTTAGATTGTGTTGCATCTCAAATTTTAGCATTAAATTGCAATATTGTTGTTAAGCTTACATATACTTTCAAATTATTTTATGTTTGTTTTGACAAATACAAAAATGACTGATATGCTTGATAAGAATTTGTTTGGTTAGTAGAAGGATTTCTTAATGTCTTGAAAAATTAGATGATAAGAGGAAAGTTTTGATTGTCCAAGACAACAGTAAGTTAATTAGCCGATAGGATTTTATTGTGAACTTTCCAGTCCACAAGCCATCAGAATACCTGTCTCACACAATCACACCTACCATTTGACAGTCTGGCATACCATTAAGACCATTAAACTTGTGAAGAAGTGCTGATTGTAGTGTGTAAACAGTAACTATCCAACTACTCTAGTGTCCAAATTCATTTCTGAGTGTAATCTCATTATGAATAAATCTGCTAGATATCTTCTCTTACTCCAGCATAAGAGGCAGCTAATGAAAATTGTACTGGAGTTGAATGCACCATCTAATCTCTGACAGGAAGAATATTGATATTAATGTTGCATTTCCCCTTCAACTACCCTCCATCACCGCCTGCAATTTACATAAATATATTGTGTTGTCCACATTTATCTATAAGCTTTGGGTTTGAATGTGCAAGGAATTACAAAGACATAACGAGCTTCATACGGTATTGCACTTTTTTTCATACCTTTTGTATATTGTTTCTGTTGCTAACCTATTCAAGATAATGTCAAATAGTAGACATAAATCCCTGTTTAGGTCCTTCCATAGGATTTACAGATTCACCTTCATTGTTGGCAATATCCCATGCTTCAGCTTGATGATTGATCTATTTTTTCATTTTAAAGTCTCTTGAACTTGCATTGACCAAATCAGAGTTTGAGGGTTGATCATAATAACTTGTTATAAATAGAAGTCATGTTTGAGTTATCTGGGTTAGAGCCTTTGAGAGGGGCTTTGATTGTTTGCCCTATGCTAGAACATTATCAATTTTTGTTCTTCAATTGGGCTTTGATTGTTTGCCCTATGCTAGAACATTATCAATTTTTGTTCTTCAATTTAAGTGGTTTTTTTTTTTTTTCCCTACTCAATTCAAGTTTAGATTTTCCATAACCTGTATATGCTACCTGAGGAATTTGTAGAGATTAGAGTGGCATTGCTTATTGAAAATGTAAGAACAAGGGAATTTGTAGTATAGCGAATCCACTTTAGGCCTTTTACTGTTGAGCTTAAAATAACAATTTCATGATTCAAAATACATTTTCAATTTGACAAAGTTAATAGTAATAAGCTATTCACTACACACACTTTAGATTTTTTCCTTTGGCAGTTGCAAGTATCTGCCCTCTTTAAGGTTATGTGTTCTACAAAATTGTTAATTTCAATACATAATTTAGGAATTACTCTCAATATTTGCCATAATCTTTCTTATCTATACTATAATTCTTGGTGCACCAACTTTTCTTGGGTAACATTAATATTGAAGATGTCCATTAATGTTCAATTTGATGCCATCTGCAATATTTTTTCTGGAATCTATGCTTGAAAGCTAGATCAACTTGTTTGATATTATTCTTAACAATTTTTACAAAACATCTGCAGTATTTATATGCTGGAACTAGAGAGGAAATCAAAAGGGAATCACATAGTGCTTACTTACAATGTAACCTGTCCACAAACTTACTAGATCAATTCCTTTAAGATCTTTTTGCCTTCTTAATATCCAATCTCTCTCCAACCATTTCACATCCGATGGTCTATTGATTTGCGCCACCTTCTTCCATTGTCACTCATAATAATGAATTCAAGCACAATTTGATGGTCATTTGCTCCACCCACACTTAATACTTACTGTGTCCATGGTATACAAAAATACTGATTTTGAGTTACCATTTATTTTACCGCCTCACTCTAGTTTCCCTGCAACTGCTGCTTCAATCTATTTAGAATGAACAAAAATTATAATAGTAGATATCTGTAGCCATCCATCCAAAACAGTGCATGGCGATGAACTAAAAAAACCAACGTGGTAGGCATGCATATATCAGGTGTCTGCTCCCTGTGGGTCCCTGTAATCATATATTTTAGTAGGTTAAGTTGGTTCATGTCTTCCACTTAACGCTTTCTGAGCTTGCATTCTCTAACTAGAGTTGTATCAAGTTTTTTAACCATGCCTGTGCATTCGATTTCTTTGTATCTTTCATCTTATGACTTTTGGATCTGAGAGCAATAGATAACTTGTTGAAGGTTTAGAAAAGAATAAGGTCACCCTGTAATTGTTTGGAACACAATCTTACTATTTCAGATTGCCTAGTGCTGAAGCTTTCATTTTACAATAAATTGTTAATGGATGATATTCTAACAGGGAATTAGGCATGATGTGCTGGATTTTAAAGCTTGTTATATAAGTACAAATTCTGCGTTAGTTCTCTTTTACCATTGGATTTGAACTCAATAATGTAATTTGAAATGATGGTGGATGCCTAGAGAATTTATTAGTCTAAGGTTTTCCCCAAGTTGGTACCATGAA
Organism: Sequoia sempervirens; assembly: GCA_007258455.2. Classification (NCBI taxonomy): domain Eukaryota; kingdom Viridiplantae; phylum Streptophyta; class Pinopsida; order Cupressales; family Cupressaceae; genus Sequoia; species Sequoia sempervirens. The sequence goes on from VDFB02270651.1 coordinate 470,867,624, forward strand.
TAAGTATTTTATTCTTTGATTCAAGGCATTTTGTAGTTATAATATGCATTGACATTTGTGGTTGACATTGACATATTATTTTCTGAAGTAACCAAGCCACAAACTTTAAATTGTATACATCTTCATTGGCCCCTCCATGGTGCCTAGCATAGTGATTGTTAGCATGTGGAGTTCAAGATTTATCCTTAATGTATTTGTTTGCAAATCACATCCCATGAAACAAAAGAATGTTGCTATTTTAAGTCTTACAAAAGTAAATATATTATCAGGTTTCTTTCTTTGATATTTATGTGATTCTCACAAAACATGCTTTAATG